>JAOUQT010081648.1:0-10032 GCA_025769995.1 Xyliphius kryptos
TGGACAAGCCTGGTGGCCAATCTTCATTAATTGCACATTGCACCAGAAAGAGCAGAGTGTGAAGGTTCAATTAGCAGAGTAAGAGCACAGTTTTGCTCAAAATATTGCAATGCACACAATATAATGGGTGACATACCAAGGTTCAAAAGAGGACAAATTGTTGGCGCATCTGTGACAAGACAGCAAGTATTTGTGATGTATCAAGAGCCACTTTTGGGTGTTACGGAGGAGCAAGTCAGAAAACGTTCTCCTCCACCAGCATCATGTAGTGACGGAGCTCCCACTTTGATGGGAGGGTAGAATTAATACTAAATCATCTCCATGTGGACTGGTTAATACCTAAAACTTACATGGGACTTGTAGATGTAGATCAAATCACAGTTAATGACTAATTTAACGCAGAAAACCACGAAATTCCGAAGAGCCACTATCCTGCAAGAAGAATGGCTTAAAATCCCTCTGAATACTGTGCAAGACTTGTATGTGTCATTCCCAAGACGATTTGATGCTGTATTGGCAGCAAAAGGAGGCACCTACACCATACTAATAAATTATTGTGCTTTAAAACCAGGTGTTTCAGTTTCATTGTCTAACCCCTATATATACATATATATATATATGTCTATAAAATGTGTGCGTATGATTATGGCCACTGGTGATGTTAAGCAATGAATAAATATGTACTATATTTAATTATTGTTTATTATTGTTTATTGTGGAATTTTATAAGAGATCATATGCCACCTGCCTGGCGTACCTTATAAAGCCTTTATTCAATGTATTCTACTGAGACATCAGTCTTTAAGTCTATTTTAACAAAACAGGTTGACGGTCACATACTGAGTTCCTCGTGATATCATATATAAAACATTTTATCTCTTTGCCACTGCATTAACATGCTGCCAGTGTGTTTGAATAACACAATGCAGTCTGGGAAAATATAATATTCACAATTTATTTTCAGGCATTTGGGATAAGCTGTTTGTTTTTTGTCCTTGGAGCTTTTGCTGGCATTTAAAGGTTGGATGAAGAGAGGGAGATTTTATAATAATCTATGGGTATAAAACCCCAAACCTGAAGTTGGCACAAAGTACAAATTGAAAATAAAAGTAGAAAACAATGATGTGGAAGTTTCAAAATAGAACATGGATGACATATGAAATGTTTAAACTGAGAAAAAGTATTATTTAAAGAGAAAAATTTGATGATTTTAAACAACTTATCTCAAAAAAGTTGGGACAAGGTCATGTTTACCACTATAAGACATCCCTTTTTCTCTTAACAGCAGTCCTGAAAAATCTGGGGTCTGAGAAGACAAGTTGTCTAATGTAGGATTCTAGCTGCTTACCTGTCTTAGGTCTTTTTTGTCATATATTCCGTTTTATGATGCACCAAATCTGGACTATAGGCTGGCCAGTTCAGTACCCGGACCTTCTTCTAAATGCAATATCTTCCCTGAAAGAGACGTTGTCTGGATGGGAGCATACGCTGCTTTTGAACCTGGATATACCTTTTAGCATTGATAGTGTCCTTATAGATGTGTAAGCTGTCCATGCCACACGCACTAATGCAACCCCAGACCATCAGAGATGCAGGCATCTGAACTGAGTGCTGATAACAACTTGAGTCAGCCTTTTCCTCTTTAGTCTGAATGATATGGCGTCTCTGATTTCTATAAAGAACTATACATTTTGATTTGTCTAACCACAGAACAGTTTTTTCCTTTGCCCAATTCATTTTAAATGAGCCTTAGCCCAGAGAAGGCGTCTGCGCATCTGTATCTTATTTAGATTTTTTGAACTATAGATATTTATCTGGCATTGACGGATGCCATGGTGCATTGTGTTCACAGATAATGTATTCTGGAAATATTCCTGAGCCCATTTAAAATTTCCAATACATAAGCATGCCTGTATGTGATGCAGTGCCGTCTAAGGGCCCGAAGATCCCAGATATTCTGCATTTTCTGGTTGCATTGAGTGGTTATTTGAGTTATTGTTGCCTTTCTTTCTTCTTGAACCAGTATGTCTATTCTCCTATGACCTCTCACATCAAAAGACATTTTGATCCACACAACTTCCCCCACTGGATATTTTCTTTTTTACGCACCATTCTCTGTCAACCCTAACGAGGGTTGTTTGTGAAAATCCCAGTAGATCATCAGTGTCTATAATACTCATATAATACCAGCCTGTCTTGCAACTACAACCATGACATGTTCAAAGTCACTTAAATCACATTTCTTCTCCAGTCAGATGCTCAGTTTGTACTTTAGTAAGTATGTTGTCTGAAGCATGACGGAATTTAAAAAGGACTGATAACAGGTAAAAGTATAAAGCTTTTTTGCAATAAGTCCAATGATATGTACTTTATTAATTGGGAGCCAATTGGTTAGGCTCAGAAGCTTTTTGGTTTAGTTTAATAGGGTAGTTTAATAGGGTGACCAAGGTGTGACAAACGTATGGGTATCAGTAAACCAGAGCCTTAACTACTGAGTAAGCACTAGGCTACAAATAAGATGATTAGTACAATGTATTATAAATGAATATCTAAAACTTATCGTGTAAACAATAGGTATGACCACAATAAGTTTTAGATATTCATTTATAATACATTGTACTAATTATCTTATTTGTAGAATAGTGCTCACTCAGTGGTTAAGGCTCTGGTTTACTGATCAGAAGGTCAGAGATTTAAGGCCCAACACAGCAAAAATGTTACTGTTGGGTACTCAAGCATGTCCTTAACCTCTCTGATTTGCGGGCACTGTATTACAAGCTGGGTTATGATGAAAGAATTTTACGGTGCAATACATTTTTTGTGATACGTAAGCTCTTCTTATCGCCTGTCCTTGACAGAATGTTGATCCTGATCCTAGACCTGTCTAATCCACAATTATCTGCGTCTCCTATGGACATATTTATCTACCCCACTCCTATGAACATGTTGACACACCTTTTTATACACCTTCATTATTACACACAGTTACACACAGTACACAAACTATTTCTGCAGACAATTTTTAATCTGTTATTAACCAAATAAAGAGGCGTTTCAGATACGAGTCATTGATATATTAAGTTATTCATTTATAAGAAGCTGTATTGTACATTACAAATATAATTTTAATTAAATTGAAAATTGAATTGTATTCAAAAAATAAATTAGTAGACTATATTCATACCAAATGATGATGGTCGCATAACATTTAAAGTAAAGTAGGCTAAACCAACACTTAGATATAAATATGATCATTTTCTAAGCTTATTTACAAACATAAAGACAATTAAGTGCTTAAGCGTTCTAAGCAAACCATCAAATGATTGTGCAAACCTAGGACTATATCTTCCTCTAAATTAATTCAAAACTTATGCTATTTACCGATATAATATGTATATTGGTTACTGACATAATGACTTCCAGCAAGTTTGATAAGTTCATTTGGACACAAGATACTACAAGGTTTTGTGTCTGAGCATTGATAGCTTCTTCAGGCTAATTGCGAAAAGTTAAGTGATGACTGACTTTCAGTCATTATGTAAACGTGCTGCATGTGGATGGGTGGTGAAATGTATCCCTACACTATAGCTTACAGTAGAAAGAAAGGTATATGAACTCTTCGAAATTTCGTGGTTTTCTGAGTTAAATTAGCCATTAACTGTGATTTGATCTACATCTAAGTCCCATGTAAGTTTTAGGTATTAACCAGTCCACATGAAGATGATTTAGTATTAATTCTACACTCCCCTCAAAGTGGAAGCTCCGCCAAGTTGACTCCAAAGGCATAATGAATACTCAGAGAAGTATAAAAGAACTGTAGACAGCTAAAGGCTTGAGGGAACTAGTGGAACTGGTTAACATCTCTGTCCACGAGTCTACCATACACAAATCACTGATGGTGGATATTGTTTTGATGGAATAAGCGGCTGCTTTCCAAAACAAATCATCACTGCATGCTTAAAGTTTCCCAAAGACCACATTTTAGGATTTAATCACCTGGAAGGGTTTTTTACCTTATTCACTTGCTTTCATAATCCTGGTGTGGGTCGCAGGAAAGTCTGTACTTATGCAGAGCTTATGGCAGGAACAACCTCAGCATGGGTGTCATCTCATTGTGGAAGATTAACTCTATATACACTATTTAACCAGTCAAATGTCTCGGAACATGCAACATCCACACAGAAAGCCTACCTACCCAAGAAAGGACCTTTGTGCTGTGAGGCAACACTACCCATTGCACCTGCCCCAGGTATTGACTTCAGCAACAAAATACAGAGAGTGGGAGAGGCACAAAGAAAGAGAGGAAGGAATAAATAAGAAACAAACTTTTTTCTTGTGATAATGCTACAATTTAAGGCAAGAATTTCCTGAACTGAACTTTCACTCTGCAAAAATATTAGCTAATGAGGCTATATAAGGACTATTCAACTGAAGAAACTGGGAAATTACTATTAACTGTCTCATTACTGTCAAAAATGCAGGATAGAACTGCAGGAAGAGGGAATTGCATGATTTGGTATGCAGTAAAATAATTATTCCCATTCTTATTATAAAACTGGTGTGAAAATTTGGACAGAGGACATACAGTATCAGTTAGCCTATATAAGAAAATAGGGTATTTCTAAATACAAGGCTCACTTAATTTTGATTAGTACCCTACTGGTACAATAACATTACATCTGATTAGCTGATTAGATCATAATGAAACAGTTTAGAGTTGCACTTGGCATTTGGAAAGCCAATTGTTAACATACTAAAAAACATGAATTTTGTAAATACATAATAATTTCTATAAATATATACATTTTCAAATATTAAAGGTATATTAATCTACCTTGAGCATTGTTAAGGGCACTATATACAGTATGTCAAAGCTTTTATTATTATTATCATCATCATCATTATTACAATTATTAATAATAATAGTAGTAATGATGATGATGATAATAATAATAATAATAATAATAATACTTTTATATTAAACAAATAACTTTGTAACAATGGACAACACGTGGCCATATATATGAATAAATAATTACTGGCCACTAATTTCTTGTTTACACAAATATATTGGCTGAAGCTCAACACATTTAGACAAAACTGGTCAAAACAACTTACTGAAATACCAGTCATTAGAATAGGAAAGAAAGGTGATTTAGGTTCATTTGAACTTGGCATGGTTGTTGGTACCAGACAGGCTGGTCTCAATATTTTATGAGATTATAAAATATAATTGATCTACTGGGATCAAACAACCACTTGTTACAACTAAGGAATGAATAAAACTACACCACTAACAATTAAGGTAGTTCTAAACCTAGAAGGGGGTCCAAGCGTTTAATTGATACTTTATTGATCCTCATAGAGAAATAGATTTTCTTCATTTAACCCCACCAGGGTTGCACCTAGAACACATAGTGGTGTGTGTTGCCCCATTGAGGGTCAGGGGGAGCAATTGGAGGTTTGCCATAACTTGCTTTAAGTAGGGATTGAACAGGCAATCTTTTGTTTCTAAGCCCTCTAGCCAGCCATTAGGGTAGCGACCAGTGAGTTTACAGTATATACTTACTGTAGGTGAATATTTTAAGCTTAAATTAATAAACCATTTGATATTTTGTTTGGTGGGGTGCCGCATGCTTTATTGTGAGGGGAACAGATCTGTGTGCATGCGCATGAGTGTGAGAGGTAGGGAGAGAAAAGACTAATTGAACTATGAGCTCTCATAATAGCAGGAATGCACCTAAATTTTAAAATTACTTTATCTTGAGTCGGGTCCAGTCTGAGGACTAGTTAAATACAGTAGATGCTTAAATGTTGTAGTAAACTAGGTTGGTTGACTAATATATACACTTCACAGAGTTCTACCTGAATTGATCTTGCAGCATAAGCATGTTAGTGTTTTCGCAAAGCACAAGATAAAATGTATACATGTGGATTACACAACTCTTATTTACATCAGTGACTACAAATATGGTATTCGAGTTACTCGAGGAAGCAGCACATGCTATGTCAAACCCGTCAATTGTCCGGGATGCAGAAGACCACTAATTGCACATGCGATTGTGGAAGCACATTGGGGGAATTATTATTAGTATATTTAAGTTTTGTTACTGTCTCGCTGGTTGAAATATCATTAAAGTGTTCAAGCAAAAATAGCTGATTTTAAGTTAAGTTGTGCTTATGTTTGTCTTGCTTATGCCATGTTTAAGTTTGATTTTATGTTTTATGCTCACATTTATGCCTTGGAGGTTATATTGAAAATAATAACAAACATCTTTTCTTAGATTAGAAAGTCACTGTGGAACTTCAAAGCCGGAGTCTTCTCCGCCCTGGAAATATTGTGAGAGGAAACATAAGCTAAGTAAGTGTGGTGTTAGACCATAAAAAATTCATGAGATCTGTGCTATATTATGTGAGAAACTGCTGTGTGTACATTTTTATGGAATTCTGGCTATTTGACAACATCACACACTCAGATATCTAGTTAGCAGAGAGTGAGTGAACATCAGTTACGCTTGATGCCAGAATAATACTGTTGTCCACAAACACTATTCAATGCTGGCAAAGTTTATCATCACTATGTATCAACCCTTCTACCTACTGAAGGAGTTTACATCGATTCTGTGAGGAATATGGGAGTAGGCTATTGATTCTGATAGGAGACTTCTTTTATGTCCTCAGAAGCCATAAGCTGTAAAAAGACAAACAAAAGACATTTAACATTAAATAAAGGACATAGAACACTGGCTGTCACAAATGCACATATGAACACACATTAACACATTGAAAACATTCAACAATGATTGCATGAATTTATTAAAACCCAAAATGGAATTCACCTAGTGGCCATGCCCCCTAGGACACACACCTCCACGCTGTCACACAGGTTCGGAGAGACAGAATGACAGAGAAATACATATATGTGGCAAGCCACGGCCCCAGTGCAACTGAGTCACACCGCTACTGCTATGACACTTGGTATACACAACCCATTAAGGAGCTTACAAAGCTGCCCCTCCCCAACCTCTAATCACATCACCATCATGAAGTAAACTGCATATAGACCAGCGTGAGAGCCATCAAACCAATACAAAAGCCTCACATAGTCTGATGGACTGTTTTAGCACTACATACTGGGACATTTAAATGCAGACACTTACAGTGACCACATACACACTATAGTATACGCAGAAGCTGTCATAGCATACACTGGAAAATGCATTAATTAAGTAATTGTGTCACTGTGGTGCAAAACCACCACAGTTTGTGATAACCAGAAACCCTGGCCAAGAAGGCTCAAACTCACCTCTACATTCTCTTCAAACTCAGGAGAACATGGTATCAGTCACCATTGTCATGCTGATGACACACAACTGTAAGCCATCACAACTGTGATGAAACAGAAGTACTTGTTCTTGGACCTCAGGCAGATTTTGTAGTATCTTTGGAAGGTAGTTCAGACACTCTATGTGAAGCATTAAAATATTTTGGTGTTAGTATTGACTCCAGTATCTTATTTGAAGCTCATGTAGATAACATTACCGATTTAGATTTCTTTCATATTAGAAACATTCTAAGCTAGGAGGCACACTGATGTTGAAACATTAATTTATGCTTTTTTACTTACAGATTATTCAAACAAACTCCAAATATAAATTCTGTATTTAATACATTCTACATTCTACTACTTCATTCTACTACTACCCTTTTCACATTAAGTTAACTAGTTATGGGAACACTGGGATAGGCCCAATCATTTGAACTTGAGCACGTAAATTTGGTAAATAATAGGGCCAAGCAAAATCAGCCAAGAAAAATATCTAAAAAGAAAATATTAAAGCCATTTACTTGTTTCTGGATTTGACTCATCAAGGCTAAACATGAAGTGTTAGCCCGCTAGCAGCTCACCTTAAAAAGTAAAAGGAAATTTAGAAAATAATAATAATAGTAATAATAATTAAAAGGGCAATTATAAAGACACAACTCAAAACCAAGAAAAAATGCATATTTTTACAAAAAGGCCAGAGACTCTCAAATAACACTCAGACTGCTCCAGAAATTAAGCATAGTTAAACCACTTTCTCTGCCTCACAATACCTTGGGAAAAGACCCTACCACCTGCTATGTAGAAAAGTCTGATATTCGTGTTTGTGGAACTGTATCATAGTACATCTACGTTTTGAAAGACCTCAGAAAAACAGCTACAAAATAATTTCTAACCTGTTTGGACACCACCAGTCCACAGTGAAACAGTTGTATTATCATGGTTTGCTGTATCTGGGCCAGAAAATCTTGACGTTTCTCATGGAATGATTCTAAACTACACTATCGGATTTTGTAGGAAAATGTCAAAATAAGTGAACTTAATTATAAGAGAACTTGGGTCAAAAAAAACAAACCTAGGCACAAAGACCATTCCACCAAAGAATGGTTAAAATATGTCTGTGCCATACAAATGGGTCACACCAGATAATGAAACAAAGGTTTTTACGCTTTTGCATTTAACAGATATGTAATAATAGATCATTTTCTTCATGAAAATTCAAACCTCTGTAAAATCTGATAATTGATTAATAATTTTTCAACACTAATGTATGCATGCAGCATTTAATTGTCAATAACATGTTAATAACGATGAGCGACTGTCTATCTGAACAAACCTTATTGAGAAAAAATCACTTTGGCTGAGTAAACTAGCCGATATTGTCTAGTCTTTTGTAGAAGATGAAAAAAAATTCAATTGATTACTTGATATTTTCAGGCCACTAGAGCAGAACCATATACTCAGTGCACATCTGCTTATTTCAGTGTCTGAAGCAGGAAAGGGTCAAGGAGCACAAAATTGTTCACATGCTGCACCAATGGAGCGTGCAATTTAATTCCTGTGGATGTTACATTTAAAAATCTTTTAAAACTCATGTCCCAGTTGCCTCAGCTGTCTCTTAACGTTTAGGAGAATTATAACTGTAGCATTTCCTTTATCCCATTGACTAGCTTCTGTTCATTTCACAGGCCAATGAAAAGAATCCTGACTGAAATGGAGGTCTAAAACAAATAATACGTAGGAAATACGGGTAGGATTGCTATATATATTATATAAGACTAGACATGAGATAAGGTCTCTGCCCTATGTACACAGAATGAAATTTTGTTTCTCTCAGACCCACAAAACATAACATAACCAGGACAAAAATGCTTACACTGAGGATTTGTTTATCCCAGCCGCAACCTTGAAGAGCTGTAGCTGGTTTTCAGGGTAGCTGAAACATAGATTAGACCTTGTTTTCTGAAGGGGAAAATAAAAATCTATTCCCAAAGTCTATCAGTTCTACACATGTCTATTTTGTGGCCCAATCTGGTCTCCTAGACGATCCATTCAATTGAGCAGAGGCATGATATTGTCCATTTTATGATTTAAAGTCCAAATTTGAGTGCTGACATCTCTGCCCATTCCATAAATCATTTCAGGCAGCTTCAAAGGGGCTCAGACAGCTGTTCCCGTTAGTTTAGATTCCTCTGTAGATCAGGGCAATACCTAATCAGCATAATGCCCGTGATCATGGTTCCGAATAGATATACGTTCTCAATGTCCTCTTCAGAAAGCCTGTCGAGACACATGACCCTCCAATTCTCCCACGAATCTCTCACGTATCCTGCTGAAAATGTTCCTTCCGGACAGTTTGGTTCTCCCGATCCAGACTTCTTGTTAAGAATATGGTGTCAGTTGTGTTGAGAGACCACGAGACAATGTGTTCCATATTTATTTCCATAATTTGATGTTTTGTAGTGCAGAGCGAATAAAATCTTTTCAGTAGCAGTAGACAGCACAGAGAGCGAAACAGGAGAGATAAGACAGAGAGAAAATGCAACCGCCTTCATCGAGTGCAGGAAGATAAGGCTCATTTGAAATTTTGTGACAGCAAATATCACAAAAAAGTTGGCACAGGGAAAAGAGGTAGTAAAACTTTTTATACCCATGACTGGGTATAAAAAGAGCATCTTGGAGTGGCAGCGGCTCTCAGAAGTAAAGAT
>JAOUQT010081659.1:0-10032 GCA_025769995.1 Xyliphius kryptos
ACATACAACTTCAGTTGCTCAACAGACCTGGGTCTCCATTGTCCTATTTTGTGCTTCATAATGCACCACACACTTACAGTGGAAGACAGGTTTGGACTGCAAGCAGGCCAGTCTAGTACCCGCACTCTTTTACTACGAAGCTACAATGATGTAACATGCAGAATGTGGCTTGGCTTTGTCTTGTTGAAAAAAGCAGGAACATCCTTAAAAAAGATCTTGCTTGGATGGCACCATATGTTGCTCCAAAACCTGTATCTTCCTTTTGGGATTAATGGTGCCTTCACAGATGTGAAAGTTACCCCTGTCATGGGCATTAACACACTCCCATATTATCAGAGATGCTGGCTTTTAAACTTTGTGCTGATTATCCGGACAGTCCTTTACCTCTTTCGCCCAGTAGACATGAAGATATGGACTTGTCAGACCACAGGACACTTTTCCAACTGAGCTTATCTCAACTTAGTTCAGGCCCAGATAAGCCAGTGTTATTTGTTGTTGTTGATATATAGCTTTCTCTTTGCATGGTAGTTTTAACTTGCATTTGATTAAACAATGAACTGTGTTCATTAAGATTTGTTTTCTGAAGTGTTTCTGAGCTCATGTAGTAATATCTGAAGTGGTAATTACAGAATTATGTTGTTTTTGAATGCAGTGGGAATGATGGTTTTCAGTAATCCGGACAATTAAAGAGTTTTGTCCATATTCATTTTTATATTTTTTGTATAATATTATATACTATAGATGATGAAATTCCTAAAAGTCTTGCAACTGCACGTTGAGAAACATTGTTTTAAGCTTTGGACTATTTGGTCATGCAGTTGTTCACAAACTGGCAAACTTTTGCGACCAAGCCTTTCAGGGAGTATCACATTATAAAAAATCGTGACAATTACCTGTCCTCAATCAACCTGTTCACCTGTGAAAACTTCCAAACAGGTGTTTTTTTAAGCATTCCTACACTTTCCCAGTCTTTTCTTGCCCCTGTCCCAACTCTTTTTGGAACGTGTTGCATTCATCAAATTCAAAATGAGTGAATATTTGCCAACAATAAAGTTTTAAATTTAAATATTAAATATTTTGTATTTCTAGTTTAATCATTTTTGGATTACAGGTTGAAAATGATTTGCTAATCATTGTATTCTGCTTTTATTTATGTTTTATACAATCAACTTTACTCTTGTACTGTATGGGTTGTAAGTAAAATATCTGGTTACATGTTGCTTTCTTTACTGACGTACAAATTTCTTCTGAAGTTCTCTTGTTTTTTTGTTAAGACAAATTGTATTTGTAAATATTTACAATTTATAAAAAGTAACATCTATAGAAAATGTGTACAAAAACAGGGTGCCTAATATCTTGTGGTGTACTCTACATTTGTAAGATGTTAGCATATGTAAAATACATCAGTAGACAGTGTGTAAAAATACACAGGATATGATGTAATGAATCATATGCCAATCCATTTAGGCTTTTACAAAGGGCTCACTCTACTCACTTTCTGCCTGCAACCTAAACATCATAAACTTATCTGCCTTTAGCTAACACCAATCAACTGATCACCCATCCAAAAGAGCAAATTCACTGGATCCTAATATCTATTATTATATATTTCTTATAAATTAGGCTGTTATTAAACCACATTAAATCCAGAGGTGTAAAGAGATAACCACACCAAAGACTTTACTGTAAAAAGATAGATTTCTTTTTACCCCCAATTTTCACCTTTTGTTGGATGTGAGCTAAAAGTCAAACCATGTCCCCGCTGTCATAACTAAATGCACCCTGTCCTCCTTTAGGCTTGAAGCATTTTCATCTCCCGCATTAAGGAAAATTGGACTGACACTGAAAATTGCTCTGAGTGCACATCACTTGTACTTTCAGTCATCCAGAAACAAAGCCGTATTTTTGTTCAACAAGCGCACACACTCGTGTGTGAGAGTGAAAAAGTGAGAAAAGAGGTGGCCCTAAACGTGACATCAATGGCAGTTAAATCTAAATATCTGCAACATTCTGGTACATTCTATAGAGTCATTCATTTAAATAAAGATCATCCCTGTTTTTTCACTCCGAACAGATGATCATTACCTGGAAAATATTGAACATAACTTTTACGCAAATAAACTTGATATCGTTTTTGTATAACATCTTTTCTATTAGCTTAGAGTGAGCATATTTCCATCATGACCTCATCCTCTCCAACTTGTCCTATCGGAATTAAATAGACTGAAATTAAAAGACTGATATAAAGGGAAGAAAAAGTGAAATATGTCTATAATTTGACAGGGAACTAAAGACAAAGGACCCTAACACACCTCTAGGCTATGTGAGGGTTAGGAGGGTGAAGGAGTGTTGTGTTAGATGACCTTGCATACAAAATCACCAGATCTGCCAAAGGTTGTGCACAGCTGTAATCACAGCAAAAGATGCCTACTTCAAAGATTCTTAACAAATTCTGTTTTCATTTAAGTTTACTACATGTTTCCTTATGTGTTCATTCATAGTCTGGGTGACTTCAGTATTGATTTGAAAAGTAGGAAAAATAGAAAAAAAAAGGAAAAGAACATTTCTGGTTTTACATACGCATACGTTTGACTTTCTTGTTGAGTGTTACAAATGTTGGAATAACAATTACCTATAAGAATATAATTTAGAAGAACAATATGTGTGCCGTTTGCATAACAGACATCATAATAATAATAATAATAATAATACTCACATTAAGTGTTCGTAATTTCTTTGCCGGACAACCTCCATCCACCGGATGCAGCATGTAGTAGAGACGAACTTTGTTTGCATGTTTTCGACTCTGCAAAAGGTGATAAATAAAGGTCATGGCACACTCTGACTGTTAATGTAAAGAACAAACCACTCGGGAGGGTGGCGATATGAATTGTAACAAATTGTAGGGGTGATTCCAAGTAGGCAGTAAAAACATGGAGTTACTGTAAGCAGTGCAAATGTTATCAGTGTTATTGTTTTGTTGCTTTATTAATGTCATCTTTGCCATCAATGGCAATGTTGATGACAGGAACCCAAGTTTCACGTCTTATACACAAGTCATATATGCACAAGTCAATGACATTTTAGCACCCCCTCGGGGATCCAACCCAAGTCCTTCGTGCTTTGAAGCAACAGCACTATTACAATGTTTCCCCCTTGTACTTACTTCTGTTTTGCACTGTGTGTATTTCTTGTTCTGTACTGTTTCGTATTTATTGTTTGTACTGTTTGCACTAGTGCACTTTAATGTTGTATGTAGCACCTTAGTCTCGAGGAACGTTGTTTTGTTTCACTGTGTACTGTAACACTGTATATGGCTGAAATGACAATAAAACTATGGCATAATAAATATATGGCATCAATTTGCTAACCATTACTGTCATGCTGGCCATGAGATATTATACAAGAATGTAAATATAGTAAATTAAATGTGAGGTAAAATTATTCTGAATTAAGTTAAAAATATAACAATCACAAGAAAAAAGGCATTACAAAACAGGTGGGTTTTGAGAGGATTTAAAAATGTGTGAGAGAGGTTATGTTTCTAAAGTCAGGAGAAAGAGAGTTCCAGAGCATGTGACTGGGAAGACGGACAGAATTATAGATGAGGATGATCGGAGTGAGCAAGAAAGAGTAGCAACATGAAAAGATATGAAAGAAATAGTGAAGAAAAATTCTGGCCTTAAATGTGAGCAGTAGGATTTTGAAATCAATGTGTTACTTAACCAGTTGAGCTTCTGTAGCACAGGATTAATGTGGTATATAGACAAAGTCCTGGTGATGATGCGAGCAGCTGAATTCTGGACCAGTTAAAGCTTATGGAGAGATTCTTTAGAGAGACCAAAGTGGAAGAAGTTGCAGTAGTCCAGGTAAAAGATAGCGAGACTGTGAACTAGGCTGGCAGTAGAATGGGAAGTGAGGGTCGGATGGAAGCGGTTGATGTTAGGCAGGTTGAAGGCAGACCAGGTAATGTTGTTGATATGAGATTGAAAAAAGAGAGTACTGTGTACGACACCCAGACTCTTTACCTTGGGGAAAGGCAGTTGTCAATATTCAGAGGAGAGCTGTCAGTTATGGAGACAGTGGATTTGGTGCCAGTGAGGGGGGACCTCAGTTTTATCACTGTTTAATTTAAGAAGTTTATCTGAAAAACAAGAGTTTATTTCTGCCAGGCAGAATGTAAGGGTAGACAATAGAATACTGGAGGTAGGTTTGCTAGCAAGGTACGGCTGGGTGTCATCTGTGTAGCCATGGAAGGTAATGTTATGTTTGCAGAACAAAATTTTAAGGGGAAGAGACAGCCAATGAAAATCATCATGAAAATGGAAGGCTTGGAAGTGAATGTTTTGAGCTAAATAAACTCTGCAGGAGAGGTATAATTTGAACCAGTTTAAATAAGTATGTCTGATACCAATGTAATGTAATCTGTTGAGGATGGTGGATGCAACACGTCAAGGAGGTCAAAGTGGATGAGGATGAATAGTAAAGCAGAATCATGCCATGAGGTGTTCATTGGTACATTTTTGGGAGGGCAGTTTCTGTGCTTTAAAGAGGGCAAAAGATAGATTGGATGTGACCCTTGAGTGCAGACTGTAATGTATTGCTGGAACCTGAGTACTGGACCAGACACGCCACAGGTTGGTGAATAAGTTCCAGGAGAGACCAGAGAAAAATGGACCAGATTGCCGGTCGGTTAGTATTGTTGGTGTGCAAAGCAGATGGATTCGATAGCAGGTAGGGTAAATGCTGACCTGTTTAGGAAAGTAGAAGTGTTGACTGAATCTTCATTCTTGACTGAATCTTTATTCCTGACTTCTAATCTTTATTCTTCATTCTAAAAAGCTTCTAAAAGATTACTAAAAGTTACATTACAGGTTACCGGTGAGCGAACCAGCGTTCCAAACCTAATCTAAGAACATAGCAGGCAAACACAAAATAAGACAAAACCTGAAATTTTGAATGCAAAACATGTCCCAGTAAAATAAGTTCTCGGCGTCCTGGTGCATGGTTGATAAAGAATATTTGTCTGGAAGCCTGGTTCGGTTGGCAGGAAGACCAGGGCCATGTGAAGCAAAGTCCAGAATCTTTGTCAGAGCATAGGTTGTGAGGAGACACTTCTAGCCATAGACCTTTTATTTCCAGGATTAGAAAAACCTAGATTATAATGAGTTTTATTATTTACAGCACACATTAATTGGGAAACAGACTTCATTTAAATTCAAAACAAGCCAGCTGCAACAGCTCTACCAGTTCACTGGCTAGTTTGAAGCCTAACACATTGATCAACCACTTGTAGCTGGCACCACACCTCCGGTATATAGCTCTCAAAGTCACTCTTTTTACCCATACAGCTGGCAAATACTGCCTTCTGCTCAGATGTAGACAAATCAGCACTGTGCCAACGAATTCCAAGAGGACAAGAGTACATGGTAAGTGTTTGGTTCATATTAAGTGTATAAATGTCAAGGTAGATGAGAGCAAACACAATATTCACACAAAACTTACACGGCTTGAGTAAATCAATTCAACAGTAGTTGTCCTTGTTTTTCACCTAAACCGTTTCCTTTGTGAAAAGTAAATACTGTGAATAAAATGGCAAATGACAAAATTATCTGTTCTTCCTGAGGTAATGATTTTACTTTTGTTCACTGGAACGGAATAAATAATATGCACAGCTGGAACAGGCATCAACTGCTCATGCTGAAAAAAAATCACTGCAGACGCTATTAAATGACAATTGTTCAGATATCAGTCAAGGTATTTAACAGGATGAAATAGCTGCTTAGAAGAAAAGTAAGAGAGTAGAAGGGAGGATGGAAATAAAGATGGAAGTGAGTAAAAAAGAATGAAAGAAAGACAAAAAGGTAGGAAGGAAGTAAGAAGGGATGATACTGTACACATGCACTCTTAAAATAATACAACAATACAATAGAACCGATACCACTTATGGCAATGTATGGCAACTTTTGAAACTGACCTTGCTAATTTAGTGGATAGGTGGTGAGCTACACAACAAGATCCTCTTTACGGCAACAAAAAATGTACAAAAAGCTTTTAATATTAACACAGCGGCAACTACGAGAACACATGCAAAAAAAGTAAGAACCGGAAGAAGGTAAGGAAAAGGGCAGAGCCAAACCAGTAATACTATTAACCATATTTCGACAATTCCTTGCACTTCATTTTCACTCTTCTTCCACACACAGAAATGCCCTTTTATTGTTGCACATATAAAAACACAAGCAGCACAGTGTGTTTGGATTAAACTACACAAATTAAAAAAAGCTACAGAAAATATAAACAGAAGAAAGCACGAACACGGGATTTAATCGAATGAGCAAAGGCAAGCATAAACATAAAAGTCAAGCTAAAAATACAGAACTAACCTTAACTAGACATGAACTACTACATCGCTATGTAAACAAGAACAAACATAAAATGGAAAACTATTCCAGCATAAAGCATGTATGTTGACCCGCGAGGAAATCTAACCAAACTACCTTCCTAAATAGAAAGTCAGGCGGGCAGTCTCAGGTGTAGCTAGTAAGGCTACATCTGAGACATCACTGATTCTTTTGTCTATAGGGAAAGGACTAATATACTTGGGACAAAGTTTTAGAGGATGAAGATCGTAAGTTCTTCGTAGCCATCCTGACTCTGTCTCCTAATTGGTAAGTGGGGTTTACTCCTCGCCTTCGATCGGCTGCCCTTTTCATAACAGCTATAGCATTTGAGAGCTTTTGGTGAATAAAAGCGCAGACTCTCTCGCTTTTCTTAAACCAGTCATCCACTGTAGGGTTATTTGTAGGGTTGGCGTTCCACGGGTACCATTGAGGCTGGTAACCAAACATACATTGGAAGGGCGCGAGTCCAGTAGCCGAGTGACAGAGAGAATTCTGGGAGTACTCAGAATTCCAACGTAGGTATCTTGCCCAATACCGAGGCCGGTGATGGCAGAATCCGAAGTAATACCACACAGCACTTCTGCTGCTTTTGGTCTCCAAACACACTGCTTTCAAGTTAGCTTAAACTTAGCTTAGCTTAGAACAGGCAAACACAAACAGAGATTTCCCCTCCAAACAGAGATTTCCCAGGTCGCCCCACCGGGGCCTCCTTAATGTGAGTACACAGCACTATCCATGATATCGTGCCATGGAAAAGAAAGTGCCGTGCTGTGAAAAAGAAATTACAAGAAATAAGGTAAAAAGAAAAATGGACAAATGAAAGTGGCAGTGTCGGCGTAATGGTGGGAAAAGCAATGACCAATCCCCCTGCACCCTGCACCGAAGAACAGTTAAGCAATGTCAAAAAGGAGTTCGACAGTGTAAAATCGCAAACACATAACCCTCTACAGTGCATAATATCATCAAAAGATTCAGAGAACCTGGGGGAATTAAAGACGGAAAACCATACTGGGTGCTCGTGATATTCGGGTCGTTAGACAGCACTGTATCACATACAGGAATGCTTCTGTATTAAAAATCACAAAATGGTTTAGGAATATTCCCAGAAGCATTATCTGTGAATAAAATTCACCATACCATCCACTGTTGTCAGCTCAGAAGCCTGCATCTCTGATGGTATGGGGTTGCATTAGTGTTTGTGGCATGGGCAGCTTACACATCTAAAAAGGACACCATCAATGCTGAAAGGTATATCCAGGTTCTAGAGGAACATATGCTCCCATCCAGACAATGTCTTTTTCGGGAAAGACCTTGGGGGATTAATTACATCATCCTGGCTGTGTAGAATAAGGGTCCGGGTACTGAACTGGCCAGCCTGCAGTCCAGATAGAAAACATCTGACGCATCATAAAACAAAAGATTTTACCTAAGACAGTTGAGCAACTAGAATCCTACATTAGAAAATAATGGGTTAACATTCCTATCCCTCAACATGAGCAACTTGTCTCCTTAGTCCCTAGACGTTTACAGACTCTTGTAAAGAGAAAAGGGGATGTCTCACAGCGGTAAATAATGGCCTTGTCCCAAGTTTTTTTTGAGATGTGTCGTTGTCACGAAATTTGAAATCACTTAATTTTCTCTTTAAATGATACATTTTCTCAATTTAAACATTTAAAATGTCTCATATGTTCTATTCTAATTAAAATATGGAATATAGAAATTTCCACATCACTGCATTCCATTTTTATTTACAATTTGTACTTTGTACCAACTTGTTTGGAATTGGGTTTGTATGTGCAGAGTTGAAATATTGTATTCCATAAAAATCTCTTAATTCAAAATTACTTAAGAAACTAGATCAAAGATGCACTGCTACGTTGTCCATGTCCAGACAGTGTTCCACAGAGATAATAATTGATGCATGTCTGTCCTTTTCTTTCTCGGACAGTGCACATTCAACAAGGACAGACACCAGGATGCACAAATAAACAACAGGCGAAGTGTTATTGATGCAACATGGCTGGTGGGCCCTTATGTCAATATCCATCTGACAACTCCACAATAAGCAATCTGCAATCCTTTTAGTCTGTCTCTTGAAAAAATGGCACCATTGTTAAAAGAAATTCCATAAAAGGTCAATTAATCAATAAATCCATATAATACATAAAAGATCACTGATGAAATTGCTCAGACATCATTAGGGGATGTAAAAAGAACAGTACAATTATAGAGTACATTTAAGGAACTTGCATTGGGCTACATCTTTCTATCCACATCCATAGCCTCAGCCATTTATGGGCTTTTAAGGGCCATTTTGTGCATTTGTACTGTATTTATTATGAAAACACATGAAATGACATGCAAGAAAAAATGCTGTATTACTTTTTTGCATCCATGCCTTGTCTCGCAATAAGGCATTATTCATTATTATAGATTGTACTTTGTACAGTCTGGGTTTTTTTGTTTGGGACAAAGTACAATCTGTAATTAATTTCATAAAACAAGATTTGCTGGGAAGCCAGTGCCTAGCTAAATATTTGTTGTTTTTGGATTGTGGGAGAAATCCACAGCACCATGAGTAAATCCAGTTAGACACAAGAAGAACAAGCTAATTCGACACAAAAAGGACCCAGGACACCCTGACAGAAATCAAACCCAGGACCATACTGCTGTGAGGTGGCAGCACTACCAACTGCACCATTGTGCCGCAAGAGCCAACCATGCTTTTGATATATTCACAGACCACATGAATCAAGAATATCTGAAAAAAAGATACTGTTTGTCACCTGTTTTTAATAGACTATCTTACACCCAGGTGAAAAAATTTCCAAAGTGGACTCACTTGGGTAGCCAACCAACCATCCATCCTAGCAAACCAGACTTGCAGAAACTAAGATAACTTTTCATTACTAAATGTGGCCCAGGGACATCCACAGTTATAACTTTGACATTTCAACTGCAAATATTTCACATAGCTCCATTCTCAGAAGGCATATCTCTCTGGGCACATTGGATGTTGATGTTGGACTACTCAGATTAAAAGGTTCAAACCTATGAACAGGTATGTTTAGATATACCTTAGGCCATAAAGGAAAATTCTGAAGGTGAAACTGATGACTGAATACAGTGTAGGTATGAATCCAAGCACAAGTTTGTCAGTAGACTAATAAGTAATCCAAGATCTAATCACAAACCAACACCAGAGGTTATAACAGAAAGAAACTGTTCACAACATTTTTTCCACATTTAAGAAAAACAATACAGTTTAAAGAAAACACCTACCTAAGGGTTGAGAAAAAAATAATACCTTATAAGAAAACAAAACCCTAAAAATGTTAATGGAGTGAGGACTCAAGGTTTACTGGTAGCCAATTTAAAGAACATTTACAAAAAATACAGACAGGTTTTGATTTATTAAGAACACTGGATGACACATTATATAGTACTATTATATATTATATTGTTTTATATTATATTAATATATTAAACCAGCTATTAGAGAGCACAAGCCAGTGTATTTCTAGTGCCGGCCCCAAGCTGGATAAATGGTGAGGGCATCCGGCGTAAAACATTTGCCAAAAATTAAAATGCGTGTTACTGATTGCTACTTCATACCGGATCGGTCGTG
>JAOUQT010081669.1:0-10032 GCA_025769995.1 Xyliphius kryptos
CAGCTCTGCATAGCACACTATAATTCCAGGGAATACTTCCACCAAACTTTTTAAAGATCTTTGAAGATCTTAATACTCATCCTAGCAACTGAAACTCAAACTTAGCAGAGGAGCAACACATGGATGCATTCTCGCTGTGTTCCCAAAGACATCACAGAGATAATACTCATGTTTTTGATGACATCACAGATGAAAATGAGTCAGGTCTGCAGAGACATTTCGCCTAAATAAGTAGTGTATCTCTTCATAGACATCAGCAAAAAAGGAGATGATTGTGGGCTAAAGAAAGCCGCATGAGAATGGCCATGCCCCCTTGTACATTGGAGGGGAAGCAGTGGAGTGTGTTATGTCTACAAATGTTTGTCACGATGAACCTGACTGATGATGTGATGAGCACACAATAGATTAGCCGGTTCACACTTGGTATCCAAGCAATTCGGCACATTTTAACTATTTTATATAATTAAATCATTTAGTGTATTATCTTACCTTCTCTACCATTTTATTTACTTTATTGCACGTTTGTGGAGTCCTAGGCCCCACGGTGTACATTTTAATGAACAATTTCTAACATATGCCAGTATTCTGGGAAGATGCTGAGGCAGTTGTCTGGCTCTCACAAAAGTGATCTTGCTTAAGAGGGCAAGCCTGTCTCTGTCTGTACTTGGCCAGAGTCTTGTCATGGTGGGTTTACTATTTTACTATTGACTTCTGTCTCGGTTATGCCTTAGTCATGCCTACCATTTTAGACATTCCAATTTCTGTCTGTACAGATATCTGAGCTTCAATTGGAGACATTAGAATCTCTGTAAAGAAATGTTTTCCAGTACAAGGCTCCCCCATACAGAGATCTAATGCTTACTCAGCCATGTTGGCAGCTCCACTCCAAGACCCATTGTCATACTGTATGTACCTAATACACTAACACGAACCAGTAAATTTATAGACGAATCATGTCATATAACACTTGACACACTGGAGAGCCCTATCTCAAGCTGGTAGACTGGCTGCCAGTTTCATTTCTGAAATAGTTATGGATTACCTATACTTGCCCACAGTAATGCATCTCAAGTATTTGCCTACCAGCTGGGGCACTCTTTTCAGGGGTGTGCAATTGATTCTTAATAATCTGTTTTCATATGAACTAATTTTTAGAACTCACAATTAGAACTCATTCACTGTATGTAGACAGACTTTATTAAGTGGCTTGTGTATAATTTTTTTTTCGATTCAGTAAGATTTATTGGCATAGTTGGAACAGGCGTTGGCATGACCATAGTTGAAACAGTATTGCCAAAGCATCAGAATAAATAAAAATCTGATCTATTCTAGAAATAATGTTCTAGGAAATAAATAATATTTAGATTTATTCAATTAATAGTCTCTTTTGTGTGTGCGTATTTATTTATGTGTGTATGCGTGCATTTGTGTGTGTAAGGGTTTGTGTGTGAATGTGCATGTGCATCACTCTTGTCCCTCATGTTGTGACAGGTTGAGATGTGTCATGCTGCCAGGACTTTGCTGTATTTCCTGAACTTGTTTGTATTTCCCACATTGTGTGAGGTAGTGCAGCTCTGTCTCCACAGCGTTGGCATTACACTGGACACACACTCTGCTCCTGACGGAGCTAGGCCTGCCTGTAACGGCCCATTTCAATAGAGAGTGTGGGCAATGAGTCTGTACCTACTCAGTGTGTATGTTTAATATGAGTAACTGTGCTCAGGTACACAGTTACAGTGTACTGTCGATTTAGGGCAAGACAACATTGCAATCTGCTCTCTGTGTGTGTGTTCCAATAGGTGATTGGTAGTTCTGTAGTTATATATAACCAGCACTGGAAATTTATTTGTGGTTGAAGTTAAATCACTGCTAAAGTATGCGTGTGCTCCACTAGTGTGCTCCACTAGTAATATACTTTTTTGGATGCCTCTAATTGGCCATTCTTTTGCATTGTGGACAAAACGAGCCACTCTTTAATGTGATAAAGACAATTTGTTTAGAATACTTTAGAAAAATGTGACTGGTGATAAAGAATCTATCTTTAATACAGTGCATAGCAGCTGCACTGGGTAAATTAGTCCTTGTATTTGGCATCTGAACTGTTTGAAAGGATGGTTATCTGCTCTGCTACCATAGACTACTATGGACACAGCATATATTCTCCATATCAGTAAAAATCAAGTTTTATTATTCGTTTAACAGTGACCTATCATTGTTGGAATACATGTCTCATATCTTCGCCGTTGTTTTTAAAGGTCAATCGTGGACATTTTGTCATAGGTGTTAACTGTCTTGTACAGTAGTACAGCACAGGAGATACTCTATAAAAAAAGATAGTTACCTGGTATCTGTTTTTTTTAATTGCCCTGTAATGTCACTTTTCCACGACATGGTCCCTACTAAACTCGGCTGAGCTCCACTTGTCCCTTTTTCATGGTTGCCTTTCCATTGATACAATGATGAAAATCAGCATCACTACTGTTTCTGTGTAGCCATGTTCATGCTGGGACTCGGACAGATGTTTCCGGTTCCTTGTTACATTTTACAAATATCCATTGTAACAGTCCATTTGGACACACATAATATCACACACACACACACACACACACACACACACACACACACTGTTTCTTCTTTATATATATAAATGAATGAAATGATTAACATGGGCACTCCAAAACAAATCAAAATTAAAATTGTTGGCCTCTTGCTAAGTAGCATAGTGCAACACTACAGTTAATCAATCCTAGTCTTTATTATCTTCAGCAGTCAAGTCCTGTTCAGGTGCCTATTAAAGTGGCTATAAAATGTATTACTGGATTACTGGAAGGAAGCAAGAATGCACACTGGTCGCTCTTTTCCAACGATGGACATTAGGGCTACTTTCGGGCCACATATCACAAAATGACAATTAATAAGAATGTCTTATTTGATAAGAGCCATTGCTCCACATCCTTTTTCTCATATATGGGGGAGGTGTACAAGTTTCTCTACAAAATTTAATAACACAGGTTAAGATTTGGATTAGATTTTATGCAATTATATTAAAATCTGATACATCCAAACAGCTGTGTTTCTTTTTCATGCACATCTTTGGTTTAAGAAGTATTACTCTTGTTTATATTAGGTAGTCCAGATGCTCCAGTAGATATTATATATATATTATATACACGGGTTAGACAATGAAACTGAAACACATACAATGGCACATACAAGTCTTGGAGGAAAACCTTTCCTGACTTGCTCCTCCAAAACACCCCAAAGTGGCTCTTGATACATTACAAGGACTTGCTAAGAGATGTACAGTTGATTATAGTAATTGCATTCCAATCTCCTACCTAACCCCTGCTTTTGCCACATAGCAAGTCAGCAGCAGTAACGGCCAGGGATGATGGCGCACACAGTAGGTCAGCAGCAATAACAGCCAGGGAGGGTGGAGCACACAGCAGATCAGCAGCAGTAATAGACATGGAAGTAAGTTACCAGCAATATTAGATTGGATGTTTATTGTGCATTTTTGCTGCATTGTTTACAAGGCCATGTTTGCCTTTGTGAGACATCCCTTTTTCTCTTTTTCTGTATATTTCTGGGGACTGAGGAGACAAGTTGCTCAAGTTGAGGGATAGGAATGCTAATCCATTCTTATCTAATGTAGGATTTTAGTTGCTCAATTGAATTAGGTCTTTTTTGCCATATTATGATGCGCCAAATGTTTTCTATCTGGACTGCAGGCTAGCCAGGTCAGTACCCGGACCCTTCTTCTACACAGCCAGATGCTGTAATTGATACAGAATGTGGTTTGGCATTGTCATGTTGGAAAATGCAAGTTTTCCCTGAAAGAGACGCCATGTGGATGAAAGCATATGTTGCTCTATAAACTGGATATACCTTTAAGAATTTATGGTGTATGGGCAGATGTGTAATCTGCCCATGCCACATGCACTAATGCAACCCCATCCCATGAGAGATGCAGGCTTCTGAACTGAACTTCTCCTATTTAGACTGAATGACACGGCATCCCTGATTTCTATAAAGAACTTCAAATTTGGATTCTTTTGACCACAGAACAGTTTTGCACTTTGCTACAGTCCATTTTAAATAATTCTTGCCCCAGAGAAGATGTCTGCACATCTGGATCTTGTTTAGATACAGCTTCTCCTTTGAACTATAGCGATTTAGCTGGCAACGGTGGATGGCACGGTGAATTGTGTTCACAGATAATGTTATCTGGAAATATTCCTGAGCCCATTTTGTGATTTCCAGTACAGAAGCATGCCTGTATGTGATGCAGTGGCGTCTAACGGCCCGAAGATCACGGGCACCCAGTATGATTTTCGCACAGGGATTCTTCCAGATTCTGTGAATCCTTTGATAATAATATGCAGTGTAGATGATGATAGGTTCAAACTCAATTTTACACTGATTAACTTCTTTCTGATATCCATTATTCTCGGCATTATTTCCAGTCTCTTATTGCAGCGTCCCAAATTTTTTGAGATGTGTGCCTGTCACAAAATATAATGTCACAAAAATAATGAGCCAGTATTTGGCACAAAATCTCTCGCTTTTGACATTTGATATGGTTTACTGTGTATACAACAACCGTTTTTGACATTATTGCATTGCATAAATTATTGCATACAGTTTTTATTTATAGTTTGTACTTTGTCCCAACTTTTTTTTCGAATCCGGTTTGTGTTTGTGGACTGTACATATGTATACTGTACATAATAATGCAGGTTTTTTTCCCCTGAATACTGAAAAAGGGATGTGTGCTGGAAAAAAGGTGCATGTTCCCCATGTGGCATCATAAATTTTAGCTCAGTTATGTTTATCTTTTAGATAATATTTTATTTTGGGTTTGGTTTCAGACATTTTTTTAATAGACAAGATTTAATAGAGCAATTTATCTTCTGGGGGCTAATCCCGGGGTTTCTTAGCACCTTAGGCACTCCTCTGGTGTGTGCCCTACAGTGAAGTGCCTCTCTTTCTATGTTGTTCCTGCCTTGCACCCAGAGTTGTTGGGTTTGCTGGCCCACAACACCATGTGAATAAAGAGGAAGAAAATGAACCAATGAAAGTATGATTTGATTTTGATTGATCCCCATTGGGAAATTATTCTCTGCATTTAACCCGTCCAGGTGTGAACATCCGGAGCAGTTTGCTGACCCAATTGAGGTGCACAGGGAGCAGTTGGGTTGCCTAGAGTGGGGATCAAAGCAGCGATTTCTTGGTCCCCAGCTCCCTGCACTATCCATTTAGCCACGACTGCCCCCATTAAATAAATTAATAAAGAATAGCGTTGCAGACCTGAAATTCAACAATGTATTAAGTTAACTAGACCAAAAAGTAAATGTAAGAAACAAATTTGTGTTGTTTTAATATTTATACTACCCCATGGCACTGGGGCATGATGGCACTCATGACTCATGGACTGGAAATGCCAAATTATCTGTGACTTTTGTACTATGCATATGTTGTTGTGTAAAGTTGTAATCTTGCTCATGTCATGAAATGGCCACAGATGCTAAGTAAACCGCATGGTGGAACAATTAGTGGAAACCTACACTCAGTAATGTTCTACCCAGCCTTGAATCTCTGCAGTAATTTCAGAATGAAATGAAACAGGAAGGGCAAGAAAGGCACCACTTAATAAAGGTGTTTTGTGCGATGACACCTCACTTTAAGCCCCATTTTGCTTGGGCCCCCATATGCTCTGATGCTATGCCCCTTTACTCACATACAAACACTTTTTGTAACATGTATATAATGTAAAATTTATAAAAATCGAGAGAAAAAAATAAAAATGCATTATATGGTTGGTTAAATAAAGCATTTATTAAGTGTTATGAGACTTGTCTACTAAATAAATCATAATGTTTCAGTCTATGATTTTCACTGGTGATGGAAAGTCGTGGAAAAGTGGCAGGACATTTTTTTCCCCTGTGAGGGATGAAGGAAATATGACACCGGGTCTGTTTCTTTCTCGCCAAGCCCTCGCCTGTGGAATGGCTGTTCTGAGAGTTAGCGTCAGTTTTGCCTGAGAAAAGCCTTTCCTTATTGCTACAAGCACGGTTTATTTAATCGAAACGCGCACAGAGAGGGGGTTTAATGTTCAATTCTTATGTTTTTCACTTGTCAATGGTGGTATTCAGTTCAACTCGGTCGCTAACGTTTTCTCTCTTGAGCCATCGACGTTTTTTCGGGGAAAGGAGGAGCGCCACATCTGTTCACTTCAGGGACTGAGTCTGGTTTATCCGATAATAAGAATAAGCGTCAACATCCGTCAGTTTTCTTTGTGTCCATCCGTTTTTCCCTCACGGCGTCCCGTTTTTCCTGGAGACGTACCGGGGATAATGTAAATTTCACTTGTTACTGACTAACCATAAGAATGGCGAGCTCGTTGAATTGGTTTGTCGCGCTGTTTGTTTTCGGGATCTTGATCGTCTCAATCAGCGGGGTGGCAGAGGGGCAAGAAGAGGACGAGGAGAGATCCTGTCAGGGAGCCTTCGATTTGTATTTTGTCCTTGACAAGTAAGTAACAGGAATCTCAGTTATTTTTAATTGTTATTATGTAACGTTTCTAAATATTCTCTTTCTTTCCCCCTCAGAAAATTAGTTTCTGCTAACTTCTTGTTTCTATTTCTGTGCTCATGTGCTGAAGATGTTGTGACTTCAACGCGATATATAACAGCTTCATCATGGCACCAGGATTTTTCTCTCTCTCTCTCTCTCTCCTTGTTCTCCAGTCTTTTCATTTTTATTTTAATATTTAGAATTTATTTTAAATACGCGGAACACGTGTTTAAGTGAACACGAAGCAGTGGACAAAAAACCTGCCCTTCTTTCTTTCTTTCTTTCTTTCTTTCTTTCTTTATTTCTTTCTTTCTTTCCTTTTTTCTTTCTTTCTTTCTTTCTTTCCTCATGTAATTATTTAGTTTTATTATTTTGTCCTGTTTTTGCATTCCTGGATTTTCCTGGTTCTTTCTTTCTTTCTTTCTTTTTTCTTTCTAGATTGCTTTTATTTTTCTTTCCCCCCTCATCTTTCTTAATTTATTTATTTAGTCTTTCTTTCTTTCCTCATGTATTTATTTAATATTATTATTTTGTCCTGATTTTGCATTCCTGGATTCCTGTTTCTTTCTTTCTTTCTTTCTTTCTTACTTTCTTTCTTTCTTTTGTTTATCTTTCTTTCTTTTGTTTATCTTTCTTTCTTTCTAGAGTTCTTTTATTTTTCTTTCCCCTCATAATTTATTTATTTAGTCTTTCTTTCTTTCTTTCTTTCTTTAGTTTTTTTTCTTACTCTTTCTTAGTTTTTTGCTTCATGTATTTATTTGTCCTGTCTTTCTTTCCTGGATTTTCCTTCCATCCATCCATCTTCCTTCCTTCCTTCCTTCCTTTCCTTCCTTCCTTCCTTCCTTCCTTCCTTCCTTCCTTCCTTCCTTACATTAGTTTATCTTTCTTTCTATCTTTCTTTTATTTTCTTTTACCCTTTGCTTTATTTATTTATTTATTTTAGTCATTTCTTTCTTAATGTATTTATTTAGTTAGAATTGTTTTTACTTGGTTATTTCTTCCCTTTTCATTCATTATTTTCTTTCCTTCATAGATTTTTCTTTCTTTCAATCTTTTTTTTCTTTTTAATATTCTTAACCTATTGTCTCAATAACCTGAGCTGATCTCAGCAGTTTATGGGATTTTTGTAGAATGAAACAAAGGGGGCAGGGATGAGTTTGAGAACTTGCTGGATAAGAATTTCAGACAATAACAAATCTCACACTTGTTTTCTTATATTTTACCACTCAATAAATCCAGAAAGGCTACACCGAGGGTCCAGATTTGAGGAGAAATTGTCATTTTTTCCACATACTGTATGTTTCTTAGGATTTCTTTTTTTACAGGATGTTTGAGTCAGCCAGGGTCTTTAAGTAACCATGGCCTACCTTTCAGCACCACAGGGGAAATGTCTGTGGTGTTCAAACTCAGCATTCATGCTTAGAATAAGCATAAGACACAAATATAATTCGAGCATTGGTTGCTTACTCGTGGTCTTTTGGTGTAAATTGTTCTAGTCACTTTTCTTGCCTTTTTGGGTAAATCTCAAGGTTGTGTTCCGCATGACTGTGGCATGAAATAGCTAAAGAATTTGAATGATATTATGGGTTTTTGGAAAAAAGTAATAGTAAATGCAGTGTGTGTGCATACATGTAACTGAAAGATCATTAAACTGGATTCTGTCTTGTACATGAGGATTATTAGGAAAACATTCAGTTCAGGTTAAATGGTTCATTACTTGTGCAGATACATGGGTTAAACTTGTAAATTACCACAAAAATCTTGCAGGAGGACGTACAGGGCCAACTTTTGTGTTCAGTGGAGGAAGATGACCTTGTGGAAAACAAACATGATTAAAATATTAAAGATAGATAGATAGATAGATAGGTAGGTAGGTAGGTAGGTAGGTAGGGAGGTAGGTAGGTAGGTGGATGGGTTGTTAGGTAGGTGGATGGGTTTGTAGGTAGGTAGAGTTGATTCTGTAAATTCCAGCATTTGTGTTGTTATTACTGGAAGCATAACAAATCATAGCATTTTAAAATTAATAGCTTTTGGCAAATTGGTCATTGGTCTTTGTTCCAGGCTCGTCCATGACCCTGTCTCGGTTTATTTTGCAAAAATGACTGGCTTGTTGTACATCATCCCACAGTTGTATCATGTGTAATTATATTGCTCACAATGAGTTATATTGCTCACTGTAACTACCATCACAATATTATGTGTTAAGGTTTGTGGTCAGTAACATTTTTGGGTAGTAATTATGGTTCTTTCCGAATTGCCAAACTTAAGCTTTCAGTGCTGAAATTTTAAGAATTCCCGTCTATGGTATTTTTTTTGTAATATCAGTCTGTAACAAAGCAAAACATTCATTGCGACCATTGAACCAGCTTCACACACATTCATTCATTTATTTTCTATTGTTTAATGCATCAATTAAAAATGCAAGTTAAAATTGGTGGAAATTGGGCCACTGTTTGGAGGGAGCATGTGTGGAGACGGAGAGAGAACAGGAAAGTCAAGAGGTTAGGACTGAAAGTAGCAACCCTGAATGTAGGGTCGATGACAGGGAAAAGTAGAGAACCAGCCAGCATGATGGAGAGAAGAAAGATGGATAATTTGTGTGTGCAGGAGACAAAGTGGAAGGGTAGCAAGGCTCAAAGCATTGGTGCAGATTTTGAACTGTTCTATCATGGTGTGTATAAGAAGAGAAATGAAGTTGGGGTGGTCCTAAAGGAGGACTATGCAAAGTGTGTTGCTGAGGTGAAAAGAGTGTCATATAGTTTTCAGATGGGGCGACTTCTAGAAATAGAAGGTGTAATGGTGAATGTCAATGGCTATGCACCACAAATTGGCTGTGAGTTGGAGGAGAAAGAAAGTTGATTGGTGCAGATTTTAATGGGCATGTTGGTGAAGAAAGCAAAGGAGATGAGGAGGTAATGTGTAAGTTTGGCGTTAAGGATAGGAACCTAGAAGGACAGATGGTGGTGGATTTTGCAAAGAGGATAGTATGGAAATGTATTGAAGAGATGGGAGTGTTGTTTTTGACTAGATTATTTAATGAGATTTTTGAGAATGAAATGATGCCTGAGGAATGGGAGGGAAATGTACTTGTACCAATTTATAAGAACAAGGGTGATGTGCAGAATTGTAGCAAAACAGGGGAATAAAGTTAATGAGTCAAAAAGTGAAGATTTGGGAGAGAGTTGTTTAATCTAGGCTTAGACAATCAGCTACTGTGAGCAGCAGTATGCTTTTATGCCCAGAAAGAGCACCAGAGATGCAATTTTTGCTTTGAGAATGCTGATGGAGAAGTAAAGAGAAGATCAGAAAGAGCTACACTGTGTCTTTGTGGATTTAGAGAAAGCTTATGATAGGGTGCCGTGGGAGGAACTGTGGTGTAGTATGAGGAATTCCGGAGTGGCTGAAAAGTATGTTAGATTGGTGCAGGACATGTATGAGAACAGCATGACAGTAGTG
>JAOUQT010081675.1:0-10031 GCA_025769995.1 Xyliphius kryptos
AAGAGTGCCAGTTTCATTGCAAAAATGATGAAGAAATACAAATCACCAGCTGGGGGGGGGGGAAGCATCATAAACAGATGGAAGTCTCTACAGAACATGACTTGTGGAGTGTTAAACAGCCAGTCTCACAGTGCATGTTGGTAGATCACTCCACAAGTTTATGAAGCTTTTCTCCCCGTGCTGGTGATTTGTATTTTTTTTTATCATTTTTGCGATGAAACTGTTGGTGAATTTTATTGGTAAATTTTGTTACATGACCTAATCAGTTCAGGGTTCACAGTGTCTACAGAACAAAGATATTACATGCCATGCTGTTAGCTTATGATTCCAGCTTGTTGTATTCTCTGCTGCTGTTACTTATTGGACTGATCTGATTTATCTGATTATACTATTGTAATTTTTAGAGTAATGTTTTTATATGTGGCATATGGATATTTGTCAAACAGAAATTAATGTAATTTTGTACATTAATTGAAAGAAAATGTGAATCTGCCTTTTCCCCCCACATAAAAGTAATGTAATTCAGATATTGGTCTACACCTCACTTGATCATTTGGAAGCCTGTTTGATAACTGCAATTGCAATTTACATGAGCATCATAGAACAGCCCAAAATAAAACACATCATTTAGGACAGCGTGAGAGACTTGCACCAGTATAAGCATTATGCCACCACACGTGGCACTAATGTAAACATTAAGTGAAAAAGGTAAAACACAAATTATTTTATATAATAACAATGCAAAGATTCACAGTTTCTGAGTCCTGAACAGAAGCCGGAAGCCATTCCAGCCTAAAAAATAGTTTGTTCATTTTAAAGACTAAATGAAAAACTGTGAATGTTTCCTTAGACACAGAAATCTGATTGAGTAGTGCAATATTAAGATATTAACAACCATCTGTAAGGCTGACTCAGCATCTTTAAAAAACACACCTCTTCCACAAACACTTGTTATAAAATAAAAAAAGGCCCAATCTAATAATGCACAAGTTTTGATGATGTAGCTGTTTATTCCCAAACTACTGACTACTACTCTGTTGTTCTCCCATTTGTAAGTTGTTTTGGATAAAAGCATCTGCTTAATGACTAAATGTAACCGTATTTTTGTATTCAGTGTAAAACTGAATGAAAGGATATTTGCTTAAACTGGGCTAATATGAAAAATTTACATAATCAAGTAAGCTTGAGGGCTTTTTTTTATTGTCATTGTTTACAGTCAGTTCTGTTCTGTACAAAAATAGGTGAATATGTTAAAGTCCATAATTGCAAATGTTTTTCTGACTGTAAATTCAGTATTTCTTAGTAATAATTGCACATTTTGCTGAGAAGTCTTTGCACATTTTTAATACATTTATTTTTACCTAAGCATTTACACAATGCATTTTCACATCATTAATGTTTATTAATATGTGAAAACCTTTTTTGCACAGGGAGTTATCACACAGATGGAACCCCAAACAAATTGCAGGCCACCTGCTGCTAAAAGGGTAAGTTGATGAACCCCTTAATGATTGGCTGTAAATAGACGTGAAGACATATATGAAAGATTTATGAGTACAGGAAGCATGAAAGTGATGCAACTATTTGGTAATACGTAAAATATCTCAACTAGTTTTCTTGGCTGATTTATAATGGAGGTTAAAATGAGAAGAAAAAAAACCCAAGAAATTAGTGTAGTGGGAAATGTGTAATAATTTCCATTATTTACACAAGCACATACAGTGGTGTGAAAAAGTGTTTGCCCCCTTTCTCATTTCCTGTTTTTTTGCATGTCTGTCATACTTAAGTGTTTCTGAACATCAAGCCAATTTAGATAGTAGTCAAAGACAACACCAGTAAACACAAACTGTAATTGGTAAATGTAGGTGTTTATTATTAAAAGAGAAAAAATCCAAACCTACATGGCTCTGTGTGAAAAAATGATTGCCCTCTAAACCTAATAACTGGTTGGATGGCCTTGACTTTGACTGGGCCACTTCAAAGTCTTCATTTTGTTTTTTTTCAGCCATTTAGAGGTGGACTTGCTGCTGTGTTTTGGATCATTGTCCTGCTGCAGAACCAAAGTTTGTTTCAGCTTGAGGTCACAAACAGATGTTACGTTCTCCTTCAGTTTTTTTATTAGACTGCAGAATTTATAGTTTCACTTATTATAGCAAGTTTTACAGGTCTGGGCACAGCAAAACAGCCCCAGACCATCACACTACCACCACCATATTTTACTGTTGGTATAATGTTGTTTTTCTGAAATGTAGTGTTACTTTTATGCCAGATGTAATGGGACCCACATATCACTTCCAAAGAGTTAAATTTTTGTCTCATTTGTCTTTTGTGACATCTTGGATGAGTCGTTGCTGCGCTCTTGCAGTAATTTTGGGCGGCCGGCCAGTCCTGGGAAGGTTCACCACTGTTCCATGTCTTCGCCATTTGTGGATAATGGCTCTCACTGTGGTTCTTTGGATTCTCAAAGCTTTGGAAATGGCTTTATAACTTTTTCCATAGATCTCAATTACTTTCTTTCTCAATTGTTCCTGAATTTCTTTGGATTGCAGCATGATATGTAGCTTTTAAGGATCTTTTGGTGGACTTCATTTTGTCAGGCAGTTCATATTTAAGAGATGTCTTGATTGAGAACAGGTGTGGCAATAATCAGGCTTGGGTGTGGCCAGAGACAATGTACTTAGGTGTGATAAACCAGTTGTAGTATGTTTTAACTGGGGTGGGCAATCACTTTTTCACACAGGGCCATGTAGGTTTGGACCATTTTTCTTCCTTAATAATAAACACCTTCATTTACAAATAGCATTTGTGTTTACTTGTGTTGTCTTTGACTACTATTTAAATTGGTTTGATGTTCCGAAACACTTAAATGTGACAAACATGCAAAAACACTTTTTCACACGACTGTATCTATTAATCAAGTCTGACAACTTTGAGCACATAGTCAATATCTTAAAAAATGCAAGAAGAAATTGATGTAGAAAATCTGTTCATTTGAAAGGTTTTTCATTAAACACAGTTTTTCTGGGAAAACTGCATAGGCTGGTGCACAGAATTAGTGTCATAGTCAGTGTGTTATTGTCTGTCTGGTTGTACCAGAGGTTTGTAAATCAATGTGTGTGGCTGCGTGTTGTTGAAAAAAATAAGGTAAGAAAAAATAAATATATTCCAATAATACACAAATAAGGCAAAATGTAAAAAGTGACCCGTAATTAAGAATAAAACAAACAAAAAAGGGTTAGGGTTAGGGTAAAGTGCACAATGTGCATCTATTCATCCATCCATTATTTTCTGCTTATTCCTCTATTAGGGTCACGGTGGGGTTCCCCATGCCCATCCAGGGTAGAACATGTCGGCGCTGGGCAGATACCCTCAGAACAGAGTGACAATCCATCGCTGGGCACACACTCACTCACACATCCACACACAATGTAGGGGGTAATTTGGAGCATTCAATTTACCTGGAATCCATGCTTTTGGACTGTGGGAGGAAACCAAAGAACCCGGAGAAAATTTCGTTTTGTTGTTTATTCCCTTGTGTTGATGAACAGATTTGGACTGTTAATGTTCTTGGCGATTACAAAAGCATACACTATAGCTGGCCTCCATGAGCAGTATTGGCATGTGATTAAAGTAAATTTTATGTTGAATTCTAATTTATTGCTAAAAATACTCCAAAGCCGGTAGTGCAAATTAAAACACCACAGCTTACAGTTTAGGGTGACATTATTTTAGTAAACTTATTGTGTAGTTTATGTTTGGTTATTCAATTCAGTTACTGCAGCTTGTAGAATATTATGGACTTTGTCTCCCTCTAGTGGATTCGTGTAAATAACAGCCTAAGAAGTTTCGGATCTAGTCGTTAGACATGCCTGTAGAGTTAAAGCATTTTCCAAATAATTTTTTGACAAAGTTAAATTTGGGCTTTTCACTTGTGGCTGATTTGGGCCATCACGCTAAACAAACTATGTTTCTTTTTTGGTAATTTAATGAAATACAACTTGTATTGAATATAAGGTTAGATTAAAAAAAATAGTATAAAACATTAATTTACACTAATTGTTAAATTATTTTTGATTTTGTTATTAAATTATTTCAACTTAAAGAAAGTTTCCCTGCTTCTGTTTAATGACCGCAATGTTCGGTTTTTAACAGTATACATCATAACAAAGTACGTGGATTTTATTGTGATTTAAACGGATTATTATTTCAAATCATATTTCAATTTCCATTTAAACTCTCTCCATCACTACCCATCATAAATTACCAGTCTTAACTAGTCTATCTTAATAATTAAAAATGACACTTAGTTATTAACTACTTTACATTTAAATAAATTTAAACCACTTTTGGCAATTAAACATCTACATGATTTTATTTCTGAAAAATAAAAGTTATGTAATTTAAAAATAATGTAATTTTATATATATATATTTAATTTGCTAAGAGGCTAGCTATAATTTTAAAATTCTAAAGTTTGGTGTATACAACATTTACCAACTAACTGAACAATGTAATATTAAATAAGTATGCAATGACATTCTAACTTGAAAGATCGTCTCACGTAAAAAGTAAAATCTCCAGTAATGTCCATAAGTACCTTGGGAACCAGCTGTAAGTTAGCTGTCTTATGAACATGGTACCATTCGAGAATGCTAAGTTCTAGTTGAATCATGATGGTTAAGCTTAACTATCTGATTATGGATTCAGCACATAGTTCTGAGACCATAGACTTATGTAATTGGAAAACTTTCTGATCTCACATTATTAATTCTATATTGCAACAGGGAAGTTGAATAGTAATTGACAGAAGCAAAGTGTAAAATAGATAGATTTCAACAGAGAGCGGATAAAAACTGGGTTGGCAGACAATGAGGAAAAACACATTGTGTTGCTTAGCAACAGGTCAGTTCGAAGAGGAAATTAGGTGATGCATAGAGACGTTTGGTTTCATCCACAGTATCTGCCCACCTCTTCTGCTTGGTTGAGATCCTCTTGACCTGATTAGGCTGACATGTGGACATAATGTGCAACATAACTTTTTCTTTTATAGAAGCAAACCTTGTTCTAGTAATTTATTTATATAAAACTTTTCACAACAGTGTGTTGTCACAAAGCAGCTTTACCGTGTTATGGGCCTAAACTTCAAAGAGCAAGCCAAAGCAACAGTTTTTGCTCAGGGACTTATCCTCCCTGAGCGGCCGGGCAGCATCAGCAGTGTAGGACAGCCATGTACAAATTGTTTAAAGGTCAGGTGTCCGTATTTAACAATTGGATATATAAACTCTATTAAATTTATCCTCCAGGACTGCAACACTATCAGTCCAACAGAACTGGGTAAAGTCCAACAAAAGGACTCATGTTTAGTGGGGGACTCAAAGTTTTAACAGGTAGAACCCAATAGTAATTTACTAAAATTTATTTAGTAAAAATTCCTTAGATCCAGGGTAAAAATTAAGTATAATGTATCTGTGAGTGACAAAAATATGTGAAACTTTTCTTTCTATAATTCTAATTACCTCCTTATGAGCAATAATTTTAGAGTAACTTAACAGTATTTTTTATTAGTTTTTTTTTAAATCAGTTTGTAGGAATCTTATCCAATTCCTCTTTAAAAGAATACAAAAAAAATATTTTTATATTTTACTTTTATTTGTAATTTTATTACCCTCTGTGTCCAATCATGAGACAATGAGACAAATTCACCATGCTTCCTTAATGATATCTGAGCAAGTACATGCAGTGCCTTCAGAATTTGTAACCTCACAATCTGGAATTTAAAGGGATTATTTGAGGGTCTACATCATTTCATTAATAGACCATGCTTACAACTTTAAACATTTTGATATTTTTTAATGGTGACACGAACAATAAATAGGACAAAATAACCATTCACCCTCCTAAAGTCAGTACAGTCACCTTTTGCAGCAATTACAGCTGCAAGTCGCTATGAGCTTGCCACTGGCATTTTTGCCCATTTCTTAAGGCAAAACTAATCCAGCTTCTTTAAGTTAGATGGTTTCCATTGGTGATCAGCAATCTTCAAGCCTGACCACAGATTCTCAATTGGATTAAGGTCTGGGCTTTGACTAGGCCATTCTAATACATTAACACGTTTCCTCTTAAACCTCTTGAGTGTTGCTTTAAGCAGTATTATTTGGGTCATTGTCCTGTTGGAAGGTAAGTCTCCGTCCCAGTCTTAAATGACTGACAGACGCAAACAGGTTTTGCTCCAGAATATCCCTGTATTTAGCACTTTCATTTTTCGACTAGGACCATTTTTCCAGTCCCTGCTGCTGAAAAACATTCCAACAGCATGATGCCTCCACCACTTTGTTTTACTGTGGGGATGGTGTTCTTGGGGTGATGAAATGTGTTTCTGATTTTGCACAAGACATGGGGTTTTCCTTGGTGACTAATTTTGGTCACAGTACCTTCCTCCATACAGTTGGGGAGTCTCCCACATGCCTTTTTGCAAACTCAAAACGAGCCCTCCTATTTTTGCCTGTAAGTAAAAACAAACAATTCCAGCTACTCTTCCATAAAGCCCAGCCCTATGGAGTGTACTGCTTATTGTAGTTGTATGGACAGATACTCCAGTCTCTGCTTGGGAACTCTGCAGCTCCTTTTAGGTTAACTTTGGTCTCTGCTTCCTCTCTGATTAATGCCCTCCTTGACCGGTCTGAGAGTTTTGGTGGGTGGCCTTCTCTTGGCAGGTTTGTTGTGGTACCATGTTTTTTCCGTTTGATGAAAATGCATTTGATGGTGCTTCGGGGGATCATCAGAGAATTGCAAATTTTTTTATAACCCCAACCTGACCTTCTTTACAACTTTGTCCCAGACTTGCTTGGAGATCTCCTTGGACTTCATGGTGTTGTACCCTCTGGGGCCTTTTAGAAAAGGCGTGCATATACTGACGGATCATGTGACCCTTAGATTGCCGTCATTTCACTAAGCATGTAATTTCTAAAGGTAATTGGTTGCACCAAAACTTTTTAGGGTCTTCATAACAAAGGGGGTGAATCCATATGCACATGCCAATTTTCATTTTTTTTTATTTCCACAATTTATTTATTTTTTGCTCATTTAAAACTTTTAACTAGTTTGTGCAGACACATTACATGCAATTTAGATTTAAAAAATTAAATACAGGTTGTAATGTATTAAAATGGGTTAAAATGCAAGAGGTGGGGGGACTTGAAATGCACTGTATTCGTTCATGCATTTTTAATCATTCCAGCACCAGACTTTGTAACAGTAGAAACATGTTCGTGCTTCTTTATTTGATATCCTGATGCTGACCTGAAAGTTTAGGAGTCAATGGATCAATTTGTGTTCTAAAACCCACACAGCACAGATTGTAACAAACTCTTATTCTCCATCTTATAAGTTGGTGGAACTAGTTGATCAAATTGCAAACTTGAACTTCTGAAGATCCCAACAAATATATTCCTTAGTTAGATACAAAATGCCTTTTCAAATTTGGGGGCATTGTTAATCTTTTTCAGCTGGTCACTTTTTGCCATACAACTTTTATGTAGTAAAAAAAAAACAAACTTAACTGTGTATCTAAATATGTTTAATGACCAGGCTATCCGGTCTATTTTTTTTGTCTGTGACAAAACAGAACAATAAACAGAATCATCCAGCTTACATTTTGGCAATCACAGTCTTGACATTTTTGGCCCGACATAAAAGGTAATGCCATGTGTACTGAAAGTTCAGAGTAGTATCTTAGTTCAAACTAGGCAAAGGGTCTTTTAAACCGTTTTTGTTGCAGGTAATTGTTAAGATGAAACAGTGACATATCTATTTCATACTGTCGTATTTATAATATAATAATAAAATATATATTCATTCATTGTAATGAACTTTTTCTGATTGATCTCATGCGACGTTCTGAATGATTTGACACCTTTGACATGTGTCTGCTTTGCAATAGAATAGAAACCTGTCAATTAATTTTCACAGGCATACATTTACACCTAAGAGAAATTAGAATTTTTAGTTGCATGTCTAAGTATAAGATATTTTGTCTATGCCTTGCCCTTAGTCATGTTGTGGTTTTAAATCTTGATGAAAAAAGTCATAGTTGATCTGGTCTAGTGATGTAGTCCTTTAATTTGTGAATAGGAAATTACTAGCGCTTATCATTTTGTCATGCACTTATCTCTCTCTCCTACATAACTGAGCACTTATTTTCTATTTTCTATTCTCAGGTTGACGTATGTGGTTGCGATGCCCTTTTACTCAGCGAGCCTTATTGAAACTGTGCAGGTCAGTGTTACAGAAACCAGCACACAAAATAAGTTAAAATGCATAAGACATTAATTGAGTAATGTAAAATTATTTTATATCACTTTCTTCTTCACCTACTAAGCTTAATAATTTATGGTGACATATAATTTGGAGTAAAAAAGTAAATGTCCCAGTTGCCTGCTTTGCAAGTTTGTATAAAGCAGTACTTGTGTCTTGGATGACTTGATGAGTCTAATTAAAATACCAACCTAAAATCTCATTGCTGCACCTCCAAAACCTCCACATTTTTTGTTTTGAGTAGCAGCAATATGGTGTTGATGAATTGAAATAGTATAAGGGTATAATATGAGTCAAACATGATCAATAAGTTGATCTTGATTGCTCAGTGCACATGGGTAGATCACTGTGGAGCACTCCACTGATTTGAGAAATGAAGAACGTGGGGGACAGGCGAGTGTTTCAGTTAAATGCGCCTATCAGTGCTTTTATTTCAGCACAGTATTAGAAGCACAAAGACACAGGCACAGACTATTCACAAACTGGCGCTTGGCCACAATCTCCTGCCACAATCGCATAAAGTATTGTGCGGTACATTTAGCAATTCAGATATTGCTATCAGACAGTTGCAACATTAATGTATTATCAAATTTAAGGATTCAAGGAGACTTTATCATTTTCATCGCATATGGTACATGGGACAAAGACAAAATTGTGCCTCACAGGCAGAGCTAAAGTTGATGAGCTGGCGTCAAAAATTGCATCGTTATGGACCCGTCTGGAACATTTGGAACACGAAATTTTAGTCCTTTAAACTGACATTCAAATGAAGGCAAGGGTCTCTTTTGGGCAGTTTTGTAACTTGCTTCCTAAATAAAATTATCCAAACAAGAAAATGAGGCAAAATTAAGCCTTTAAAGTACTAAGATTTATTTTCATTATTAAAGACCACAAAATCATTGCTGTATCATAGACATACTTTAAACATAGACACATGTCATGCATCCAACTAGGAAAGCAGGATCACAAACGATTTTTAACAGTCAGTGTTTCATGTGTCAGTATTCCAAGCCCTGCTCTGTTTACAATAAAATCAATGCGGAATCATCAATACTATTTTCAAGCAGAAATTAAATATTTATTGTGGTCCAAAAAACACAGTTTGTTGGTACGAACCATAAATTCACCTGAATTGGTCTTAGCTTTTTTCATAAATTAAAAGCATATGTTCTAAATCAGCGGTTCTCAACCTGTGGGTCGCGACCCCAGCTGGGGTCGAATTACCAAAACACAGGGGTCGCCTAAAGCCATCGGAAAATACATATTCCCTATGGCTTTAGCCGCTGAGAAGCTCCTATCTTTTCTGAATGCAAGGAGCCGGATCACGTTTCCTGTACCAAAGACAGCTGCCGTTAACGTCATCAAGTCGCGATATTTTGTCAGCGGCGCCTCCTCTCAGCATCACAAAGTTCTGCCGGCTTCTTCACTTTTACCATGACGGCCGCGGCTGACTTTAGCTTTAGAACAGGGAATATGTGTGTAGCAGCATCGGGCTATTATAAAAACCTTTATTATGACGCAACTTTGAATGTACGCTTCGTATTCAACAAACATTTGAAATCAATGCTACTACGTTTATCACTCTTAAGAGCGCTACCGGCACTCAGCCCATAACTCTGTTCGGTAAACCCTATTATGGTAAACATAACCAGTCAAAACATTATTCCCCCAAAATGTACCCAAAGCATTCCCAAGACTTATTAGCCAAACGGTATAAC
>JAOUQT010081684.1:0-10031 GCA_025769995.1 Xyliphius kryptos
CAATGTGTGTGAAAATAAAGGTGAAAACACACACACACACACACACACACACACACACACAAACACACACACACACACATATAGCATGAAGCTATATGATGCAAATTAGGCAAAATACAATCAACATATAACACTAAAGTGCCTATTAGTATAAATTCTGAATGACTAGGCACATTGTATATTTATTGATTGTCGACTTATCCATACCTACACGCGAAAGCACTATTTCTGTTCATTTTTATTTGATTTTTGCATAAATCAAAGCAACGCGCCGTTAAAATATTTGTGATTTTTATTCGCTCCAATTCCCAATAAACCTTGCAGGTTAAACGCTAGATTTGTTTCAACTAACAAATGTAACAAGAAAATTGTATACAATTTGGATGCTGCATGTCATTTTCCTTCTGCATTCATTTATACGCACTACACTACGAAAGCGAGAGAAAAAAAAACATTTCTCTTTCAAATGATTTGACCTCGACCACGAAATTTCGTAATTGAGATTTCGGAACCTCGGGCACGGCAACATTTTGAAAATTCGATAAGAGAAAATATTTTTAATCTATAGGAAACTCCTCTTAAAAGTACTTCATTGCGGCAGCGAGCATGAGAAAAACGAAATAATCCAGATGTAGACTGTAAGAGTAAATAAGAGAAAGAGAAAAATCAAAGAAAACTTACATAAATCAAACACTCAAGGTTGGAAAAAGCATTTTTTGAATTCCCGTGTTCATTCTTCCGTAGGCCTCGGGCCTTTTCAGCGAGGTTCTTTACCCGCGGTGGCAGAGCAGAGGGGACTAAGGAGTTCTGGATCAGGAATGGATCTCAAGCTTCTCTTTCTGTCCTTTCTCCACGGCAGCCCGGAGCTCCAGGCTACCCCCCTGCCCTTTGCTGTGCATTGGCCCGGACCTGGAGCTTTTCCGACTTGGGTTCGAGTGGCTCCAGCAACAATAGGAGGCCATGCAGGTGTCTGGGAAGCATGAGCGACGCTCCGTCTGTGGCGCAGAGCATCGTCTGAATGAAGGGAGCATGTTAGAAAATACACAATTAGCATGTCCGCTGAATGCAAATCAGGGTGCAGCGGCTGCCTCGGTTTTGGCCGGGCCTAGGGGAACATTTAACAGGCTGGAAAAGGTCCTCCCCTCCTCCTCCTTCCGTTTCCTTTCTTTCCTTCATGCCCTCCCCTCTCTGCATCTCAAAATTGTACCATTTACTCACTTCTTCTTGCTTCCGAATCATCAGCAGTGCACGCTCAGTAAGATTAGAGCTCTCCATGTTCCAGATCTCAGAGCGGGAGCGAGAAATCCAACGTGGAACCGGCGGCACATTTTCGACCGGTTGCGCCATCTCGAGTGTCTGTGTAACATTTCCATGGTCCAAACTTTAACTTCCCCTGGCCTGTTCTATTTTATCGTAGGTCTTTTGCAAACGACTGGCACCTGTCCCAGTTTCTGTGCGACACCATTTTTCGGAGTTGAGACTGGAGGAATGAAAAGCAAGACGGTAAAGAAATGAACGGTCGGGAAAGCCCAGTTCTTCCAAAATGGGGAGAACATCACCTACACAGAAAGTTACAAGAAACACAAGTGCCTGCAGGAGCCCAGGGCCCACCCTTGCAACAAACCAGGGCTGGATTGAAAATCGTGGAAGACCATTGGAAAGAGAAAACCTACCTATGTCCGAATAGGTCCGGCGGTCCGAAGCCCTTATACAGGAATTAAAAAAGAAAAATCATTGGCGATTTCTTTTTTTACACCAAAGCCTGCGCAATGCTCTAGAAAGCATGACTTGTTGGCATGGCCTGTTTGGGCTGCAGTGCTGTGGCTGCAGACAGAGGGTTAAATCCTCTTGAGAGAGTAGAAGCCCTCCCTTTCTGGCTGGGCCTGCCGGTAGGGAGGCCCTCGCAGCAGAATAAGCAGTTGACTGGGCTTTTCCACCTCCCTTTTCCACCCCGTCCTTCTTGCTCTGCCTACGCTACTGAGCGCCGGCGTCCTTTCTGGCGAAGGGCTCGACGAAAGAAGCCAGCAGAGAAAACGGAGGGAGCGTGTGAGGAAAGAGAGCGATAGAAAGAGTGAAAGCAAGAGCAAGAGAGAGGCTGACTAATGTTGAAATATGAGACTCTGTGGGGTGAGCTTCTTTTTCATCATACGCCCCACATGGTCTTGCACTTGAGAGAGAAAGAGAGAGAGAGAGAGAGCGAGGGAGAGAGTGGGAGGGAAGAAAAGCAGCAAATCCAGGGTGGTAGAAGTAAAGAGATACAGAATGAGGGCGGGAAAGAGCCAGAGAGGGTGATATGCAATCCACTCCTCCCCCAATGTTCAGCCTCCGTGCCCTCTCGCACCGTTCGGGATCTTTCGGAATGCCGCCAAAATCGGATTTTCCAAAAGTTTTACAAACAGTGCGCCATCGTCTCCACGGCTGAATTCCTTCACGGAGGACATTGTTCCTGCGACTTGAAGCATCCGTGGAATTCTCAGCGCCAACCAAATTCATATCTGCAGCCAATAAAATCGGGGCAGATCACGTAGGCCACTCCTCTGCCACACCGCAAATGTCCTCTCGCTGTCTCTCTCTTTCCCCCTCGCTTAATCCCACTATGCACCGACCTACCCCACCTCCTGAAATCCCTCCCCACTTCGCTCCGGTGACGGAAAGAAAAAGCCAAATATCGTATAAAACAACTAAACGATGTAGCCGTGCGTGATTGGAGAACCTCATTTACTTCATTTAAATAAACGTTCTCCTCCTTCGGCTCACCGTTGAGCTCCTTTCTGTTCTCACGGCGGCGCTTATTGCGCCTCGCACATTTATAGCCGATTACTGTGGTGCGGTTGTGATAAAAACAAAGAAAAAAGGAGGGAAAGATCCCCGAAACTTCCTGTATGCCTGTCACGCCAGAAAACACGGCTGGACTTGGCGCTCGAAGTTTTTTCCTCCCCTCTTTCTCACTAGCTCTCGTTCTCATGAGGAGAGACAGGAACCAGTTAAACTCTCCATCTGCATTAAAAGGATCTGTGTGTTTGCTCAATCATTATTATCAGTATCATTATTTCACATAAGCAAGATCTTCTGAGAGCGAATGGGAACGAGACGAAGCAGAAGGTGGGGGAAACTTTCTTTTCGTTTTTCCTCTATTTCCTCTGAGACGACGCTTTCGGTCCTGTTTAGATGCTTTCTAACATGGCTGCTGTTGTAATCTGCGGTGGTGCCGAAGCGGGCGCACCCATTCCCTTCTGGATCGCCTTGGGTTCGCGGGGCTGCTTCGTGTCTGTCCGCACACACACACACGTACGTTTCTCTCCCCTCGAACACACACAGACTCCCAATTCAAAGTGGTCGGTCACATACTTCGGGGCCGTGCCTGATGTTCTTATTTAGCCTGCGTTTACAGAACTGGACTGCTGGGCGTTTTGCAACGGCGCAAAGGTGTAATATTCTGCAGAAATTCAGTCCTCGAATGGTTTCTTGCTACGTCACCTCGCACCAGGGCTTCGGAGCCAATCGGCGGTCTTATTTCTAGGGGCAGATGAAGCACTAAATCGATATATTCAATTGGAGATTTCAAACGCATGCACGTGTTGCACAGAGCATTGCATAAGAGAGAACGCGGAGCATTTCTTATTCTCTTTTTTTGCAGATTGTCCGCCACCTGAGGTCCGCATTGTATTAGGATTTCTGTCCCGAACAAAAACAAATATCTAAAAATGAACAGAACGCCAAGCGAACGCATTTCCACACCGGCGTTATGATAGGGAAAAAAAGAAAAGCAAAAGTTTAGCAACTTCTCATGCCTTAAGCAACAAGGCCACGGATACTAGTTCGAACCAGTTTAAAGAGTCTGCCCTGAGACTTCTGTTACATCACGATAATAAACATTTAGATTAATAATACTGTCAAGTGCACAACACTATTTAGTGCAGCTAAGGCGCTGCGGAGCACGAGGGCTGCCTGTATTGACTCATAAGCGTTCAAACCTTAGCCACCCTCATATTCAGGCAATATATAATACAAAATGGCTGCTACCGCCATCTCATAGACAGACCTAATGGACAGTCAGCTGTCAGTGAGAAACGCATTTTGTTGGAAAGGTGTGTTTCTTTCTCTTTTTTTAAAAACAGGAATCAAAACATTTGTCTTACAAGAAGGAATCGTGTTCGGGAAGTCTGTAAAGCTCCCATATATGGGCGTCCAATAACGACTACATTCTGCTGACATTGCACTTTGCTGCAGCTTATTGAAAACTTCCAAAAAAAAGGATAAATGATGCAGTTCCATTTTTTTAGAGTGAACTGAATACTTTTGAACACCAGAAATATTCACACTGACATTTATACGAGAAAAATGAGACTAGCTCTCAGATCCCAAACTGGTTTTTAAATACCAAAATCGATATGTCTTGATGATAACATTGAAATTCCTATCATTTTATATGCCCCTAAAGATACGTAGGTTCGTTAACTGGGTTAATTAACCATTTGCATGGCAATAGCCATAAAATGTCACTTCTAACTGCTTTGGTAGTTTTATTAAACGAAATGTGAGACAAAACTACATTTTGTCTTCAAAAGAAATGACCTGACAAATTGAACAAGTTAAAATGAGAACGTATTCATTTAAAAAAGTTGCTTAACGTATACGTATGTTAATACCATTTACCGCCAATTTATTATAGAATTTCTTATAGTCACTACAATTAATCATTTCAACACCCCTCCTTAAATAACATGGCAGTCAAATCACCCTTTACAGAAAACTATTTTTCATAAATGACATTTTCATCGAAATCTTTATTATCTCTTTATATTTTGCTCTTTTTGATAAATGTACCATTACAGCTATGAAAGCCACGTTTCATTAATTATTTTTTATCGTTATAGTCAGTTAATAAATGATTCTTGTGCTTTAAAATACATCAAAATTTGTTCCCGGGAGATTTTGTTATAAACAAACCCAGAATAAAACAGGAAATTTCATCACGGATGCCCAATTTTTTAAACAGTACTGCACCTGAATCATTTATCCACCTACCACTAAACTACTAGCTTTCCAAGATGAACCCAAGTGCAGGGCTTTTCAGTCCGACCTTTGATCATAACACGTGCCTAAAGGACTGCTCCATTATTCCCCACTGACTTAGGTGCTAAAGGTCATGACACTTGGGTCAAAAGTCAGAATCAGTGGGCTGTTCAAAACCCAGCAAGAGGCTGGGCTGCTTGTTTAGTTTGACAAGGTAAAGTCTGTGCACACATTAAGTGTTGCTAACAAGAGGGTCGGCCCCTAAGGGACGACCCCTGGGACCCCCGGCAGCACTTCTTATTAACTATCATTGACCCTAGAACCCTGGAGTCTTCCAAGCGTAACCAGGTTTTGACTCTCTCTCACTCCCTCTCTCACACACACACTATTAGTTTTAGTAGCACAGAACACCGCAAAGTTGACGCACCTTATGCTGAGTGGAAATGATTCCTTGCTGTGAAATAACTTTATATTTTGGGTGCAGATTTTTAAAAATACTTTGGTAAGAAATGTAAGTTTGAAATTAGAATAACTAAGTCATGATTTTCTTTGTAAATAGAAATCCTGTTACTGGGTCATATAAAACTGGAATTGTGTGTGTGTGTGTGTGATGTACATCTGTGAAATTAATATAATAATCCATATTAAATCTGTAAATTCATTCAAATTTAAATTGCTTAAAATTTGATAGAAATGAGTTATTAATTCCTAGTCAATTTTTTTTTAGAATTTGTAAATCAGGACGCACATTTATAACAATTATTTATTATTAAAATATTAGAGAAGGGATTTTAGTGGTCGGTATTCATATATACAATACATTTAGAACAATTTATGTGAAATACAAATTAATAGTGATATTCAATGGGACATTTCATTCTTTTTTATATGTTTAATACTATTTACCTAATATTTACATGCATCTTGATAATAATAATTTTTACATCTGTAAAATTACAGAAGTGTAATTATTTATTACATCCATGATGGGATGACTGTGATCTATTTGCATGGATTCTAAAACTGTAAAAAAAATACAGTTAATTAACTACATTTAAGTAAATTATCATTTATTAAAAGGTTTGCACGATAAAAATGCATTTCTGAAATATTCCAGATACTTTTTTGAACTGTTTCAGGACGTCCACATTCTTTCATTATGAGGACTAACGGCTTGTTTGTCAACTTTGTCATTTTTAATTTAGGAACCAAGAAACCCTGAAAAGAGGCAGGTGGCGAAGCAGCTCCGCAGTGTCCTTGTGCACTAATTCGAGTCTCCTCCTGCAAGAGACTCCCTGGCTATACTGGAATTTTGTCGATGCAGACATTCACATGAAGCAGAGCTGTTTCCATTTCCCAAAAAATGCCTTTTACGCTCCATGGTTTATTAACTTAAATACTAAAAAGAACTGTAGAAACCAAGCTGTGAGATTTACCCACAGTACATCCAATCATCTATAATCAAAAAGATCTACTTGGGAAAAAATATTTATATTAAACATTTCATTATTATATTGTTTAATGTTTTTTAACAATCATTTGAAAAAAGCCATATATTTAACAATAATGAGCCACAGCAACAAAAATTAACCCGTTTCATTTAAGTATTAATTAATTTGATTATTTAATTTAAGCACTGATTCGGCTTTCTTAGCACAACTAGTTCCCCGGTTGGTATAGTCTGTTGCCAGGCAACGTACAAACATACTACAATAAATGGTGGTTTGCAGTGAAGTATTAAAATTGGTCCGTTCTATTCTCTGTGTATTGTGAAGGAGGGGTTGCTTTTTTATTTTTATTTAGGTAAGCTATTAAATGTACCCCCCCCCCACACACACACACACATTAATATATTAACAAAAATCCCTTAACACTCATGTTTTGTGTATGGAAATGGAGCTAATACATAAATATATACATTTAAGCAACAAAACCAGTTTTGTTCATTTTCTCCCAGGATCCTCAATATTTTTTTAAGTTTGTATATATTTGTAGGTAAATATAATTTGAATAATATAATTATTGTTCAAATGACAAAGTACAACAGTTTATCTTCTATATAAACCAATTAATCATTAGTACTCATTAGTAATAATACTGTTATAAACATTGTAGGTGGAGGTTTCTTTTTGTTTATAAAGGCTCCTTATTCATTTTGCACACAAAAAAAATATAGCTAAAAAAAATAAGTACACGAAATTAGCAATAAATAGTTATATATTTTTATTATTAGGAAAAACAAAAAGTGGAAAAAAGGGAAACAGATTATTGTATTTAACATACTTTTTTCTCTCATTCTATCTCCAAATGTGTTAATGCTTATGGTTGTTATGAAGGACAGGCATTTTGGGTATTATTATTTCCTTAAATGAATAAGAAGGCACACAAACGTTGGCTATATGATATTAGAGATTTGGATTCTTTGATATGGAGCATTTTGATTTAGTCAATTGTAAATTTTTACATATTTTTTTCATGTATTATTTTGTTTTTCACTTTATTTCTGATTGCTGTTAGGAAAAAACAATAAAATACATGCTTTCGGTTATAACTGCAAATTTACTAGCTTTCTTTCAAAAATACCATTTTTTACACATGATCTGCACTTTTGTAATGTGCTAAATAAACACTTTGGACAAGTGTTAAAAAACAACCCAGTTTTTAATTCTTTTTAAGATGTCCTTTTATGATGGCCTGGTCAGCATGTTCTAGAAAGAGAACACAGTGGACTCTGCAACAAATGTACCTTGCTGGGCGGTGATAAAGCTTTTGTACTGTATCTTCTTACATGCAAAATATCACTGACTGTCTGACCTTGAGTTTTTTGTTATTATAGATAAAATTCTTCATGATTTTTCCATAAGTCCGGTAAACATGACAAAGTTTTTCCCCTTAACAATTTTCTACCACAAGATGCTAGTGATGGATAAAGGCTCATTAGACATTTCTTCAAAGTATTTAAGACTGTTCTGAAACGCATCCAAAACGGATGCTGAAGCCTTTAATTTAAAGTACTACATTTAAAGACCTTACAGATTCGATTCAACTATAAAAAGACGAAATATTAAGGGTTTTAGAAACAGCATGTAATTAAATAAAAACACTGGTATATTTATGAAGCATCTATAAGGTCAGGACTGATGTCAAAAAAGCCGTCCATATTAGATCATTCCATCGGTGTTGTTTGTGGACCTAATGCTTGAACAAAAAAGACCGTCCTTAAACTGTTGACAGGTGCCTGATTTTAAGTTTGCATGTTCCCCCGCCTGTGTCGGTTAGCTCCAGACGACGTTTTAAAGCGTGGCATTAAAGATTCTAAATCGCGGCTTGGTGCAAATAAAGTGTATTTGAATGTGTGTTTGCCCTAAAAAGGTCAGGTGACCTGTTTTCCTCGCCACTAACCGAACCTTGCATTAGGCTCCTTAAATAGGTTAGACTTTTTTAAAAAAGAAGGATGTTTTTAGTACTCAAAATGCTTTTTTTTTTTTTTTGAAGAAATATCCAGTGATTTTCATTTAGAAAAAATATTGCTAACTGAACTAAATCATTAAAAAAATTAAATAGAAAAGTGTCGTAATTAACCTCAAAATCATCCAATTCTCCAAGAAAAAGGGAAGAATGGAACAAATGTGTTTTTTTCACACTTTTAATGTTATATTTCATTTTTTTCCCTGACAATCTCCAAAAGGCAATTGATATTTGAGGGACTGGGGTGCCAGTGAGCAATCATTCGCTACCTCTGTTTTTCTTTCTTTAAAGGTGAAAGACTTTGGATAATCTCTCACTCTCTTTCTTCAGTCTAGACTGAAGGGGGTGGCGGTGAACACCGGACGGTCATGTGTGCCAAACCCATGACAAAAGAGTCTTTTATGCACAGTGTATGCAGATAGAGCTGCCTCTTTTGTGCATAGACAAGGAGCCCAAGCCTGGATGGAGGCAGGAGTAGGGAGGGGGAGAAAAAGAGGGGAGAATCTAAAGAAGATACAAGCAGGACCCCTAGACTGGAATTGAATAAAAATTCAGGCTTAATAATGTAGACCATGGAAGGCTTGATATGACAGTTCAGTGTAACAGCAATGACACTTGTGGTCCCGGTGGTTAAAGTTGATGTCGGTTCTGTCAAAAAAACCCAGAAATAACCCACGAGCACTTTACACTGAATATTTTGAACAGGCGTTTTTTCATACAAGAGCCCTGAGGTTTTGTACATACATGTACACACGTACACCTCATTAGAGGTACAAAGAGCTTGAGTAATGGTGGTGATTGTGGGTGATTGTCTAGGTGCCCGCATGTTCTCTGCCAGTGAGAGAGAACAGTTGGCACAAGCCTCTCTAGTCCATCCTATGTGCAGCTGGCATTTCCATGGCAAAAAGAGTCTCTGTGTCATAAATTTCCCTCTGTAATGGATGCAAGGTGTGTCCTTTTTTGTAAATGGAGGGAGTCATGTCATTCTCAATAAAAATTAAGAGATCATTTTTTGCACAATATAGGGAGAAAAATATTATAAAAATATCAAACTAACACCTTCCCAAGCTTTTTAGCTTGCCCTGCTATCCATGCTGGCTCGATTCGATGCAAACAGCACTGACTTGTTCCCAATAAATCCTATTTAATGGAGGCCATTCTGACAAAGCACCCAATTATGTGATTTATTTAGTAATTGTATATGAGCAAATTAATTTACCAAAAAAATTCTAATAGGGTGGCACAGTGGCATAGTGGTTAGCCCGTTCGCCTCCCAGCGCTGGGGATCCAGGTTCGAATCCCGATCTGGGTGGGGTTTCCATGTCCTCCCCGTGTCTGCATGCGTTTTTTCCGGGTTTTTCGGTTTCCACCCACAGGTAAATTGAATGCTCTAAATTGCCCCGTATAGTGTAAGATTTATGTGAGTGAGTGTGTGTCCAGCGATAGATTGGCGCCCTTTGCTGGGTGTATCTGCCCAGCGCCCAAGATGTTCTCCCCTGGATGGCATGGGAAACCCCACCACAACCCCAGCAGAGGAATAAGCGGAA
>JAOUQT010081691.1:0-10031 GCA_025769995.1 Xyliphius kryptos
CAGGGTCCTGTTTCAACCCTGTGTTCTGACCCCAACCAAGTTGGAATACTTGTAAGTCGCTTTGGATAAAAGCGTCTGCTGAATAACTTAATGTAAATTTAATGTAAATGTAATAGGATCCATCACAGATCCTATAGCTAAACGGAGAACATAGGAACTCCACCCAGATTGGCATTAAAGCCTGGATCCCCATGCTTTAATGCTAATTATGACACCACCATGCCAGCCGAGCTCCATTATATGATACAGAATTATCAGATCCAAGTCAGGAACACACCAACACCAGTAATGCACTCAGTTTAGGCTCATGGAATTTAAACCCAGTACGTCATTAGAACCCCAGGGGTTAACTTGTAGAAAATGTATATGTCACTTTTAAATAAAGTCGATGCTCTCCTGTTGTCTGGGGCTGTGCGATCGCCTCTGGAAGAAAATCATATGCTATTCTCATTCAGACATTCGGCACAAATCATAATACTTGCAGTAAGTCCGCCGCATTCTAACCACACGAATGAACTCTGGTTTATAAATACACCTGCACTTATGTACCAACGGGAGGGAAGCCAAGACACGTGTATAAAGCATACATTTTAAGTGGAAGTCCAATAATCAGAGTCAGAGTCCACAGAGAGGGTGAAACCACGGGCAGAAAACATAAAACACACAGATCGATAAATAGAAAAATAAAGGAAACACAGGGCAGGGTTGAAAGCCATGGTGAGAGTAAGGACAGAGCTTAAAAACAAGATGCTAAGGTGGTTTATATAATGACTATGGCAGTAAGCAGAGCATATGGACCTATATAAAGACAGCTGTTGGGTTAAAATTTATACCAGGTTTCATATAAACACAGAGTTAAAGAGGGGCATAGACGGAAACAAAGTAAAAGTATATTAAATTTGGCTTATAGGCACATGATCTCGAGATCAGTGCATGTTTTTGTTCCATCCAAACAGGTGCTACTGCTGATTCCACTTTTATAAACTGATCCACAGATCCTGTCCTTAAACAGCTTTTAGGAGTAGCTTCTTATTGGCTGGATTGAAAATATGCAATTGCACCAACCTTTGCAGAAAGGGTGTAAGATGTAATGGTAATCTTGTAATTAAGGGCAGTGAGTGAGTGAGTGAGTGAGTGAGTGAGTGAGTGAGTGAGTGAGTGAGTGAGTGAGTGAGTGAGTGAGTGAGTGAATTGAGAATACGTGCCAGAACACAATTGCACAATTGCACTTCAGGCTGAGTACTTGGTGGGACCGGGAATTAAATAAGGGACCTTCAGGTTCCCTAACCACAAGACTGACACTAGCAGGGGCCATGTTCTTCCCAGCCCCATCCAAGGGAAAATGTTTCAGGCACTGGGAGGATACACCTAAAAGAGGGCAACAATACACCCAAAAGAGGACACACTACATGGGGCAATTTGGAGCATCCAATTTACCTTGAGTCCATGTTTTTGGACTGTGAGAGAAAACCCAACAAGCACACGGTGAGAACATGGAAACTCCCCCAGATCAGGCTTCAAACCTGGGTCTCCAACGGTGAGAAGCGGACGTGAAAACCGCTAAGCACCCGGAAATGTGGATGCATCTAAGTCTAATTATTGCGGGGAACCACGACGCTATAGCATGTCTAGAACCAAAAACCCTTTAGATATAAATGTAATGTTACAAGTTTGCACGTATAGCAGAAACCTTGTGTATACTGTCCTATGACAGAAGCACTGTATAGACATATGAAATGTGAAAATAATGAAATGAACAGGAAATGTCAAATATCCTGGTGCACACAACAATTCCAACCCAACCAATGACCTTAATACTTTCATTTGTCAGTGGTCCACTAGCCTTTTGCCATCTGTAAACTCTTAATGACCATCACAGACCCGGGAGAGCTAATTTTTCCCTTCTGGACATGAACTGTCCCAATTGTATGTGCTTTCTGTAGACTGCTGAATAAAATGACCTTCATTTTTTCCCCCTCTTACTGTTTTTCAAACTTTTTATGCTTGTGCTGTCAGATTACTTTATTCGACTGACCCGGTTATTAATTCCTCTTGGCTGGAGTGATTTGCAGCCATGCCGGCCCATTGCAGATAAGGTTTAAAATATAATACAAAATATAAAAGCTGCTGTGTCATTTAATACTGAAGTATAAAATAAAAGTTTTAAAGGCTGTCCAGTCAAAACACCTGCCCTATACTGCCATGATTTTATGTCAAAAGCCATCCTAAATATGATTTAGTATTATTTCTTGCTGTCTATGTAGGGTATGATGCATACTAATACATAAAGACGTCTTGTTCTTTGTTTCAGTCTTCTACAATTTAGTGGTCAACAGATTTAGCTATTGAAATATTTTGGGGTAGCCCTTAGCCACTCACTGACGTCATTAATTCTCCAAATTCTCGAATACCTACAAGGCTTAAATTTGGCAACGTGAGTCCCTATCATGTCCATGTAAAATCTGACAGGTTTACGCTTTCCTACATTTGATGGTTTGTTCAAAGTCGCCATTGAACGCAACACCTCGGATGAATTGGGGTCTTGGCAAGGACCTACAAAGCTGAAACTTGGCTCATCATTTGTTATCGTGTCCTTGGAAAACCCTCTGATAAATTCATGTAAGAAAGCAAGCGAGTGGACACTGTAGTCCCATCCACACTATATTCATTCCCACATATTCATTTCAGATTTTAAATTGCCTCAGACCTCACTCTATAATAATATGTTCATTTGAAACATAGTATATAAACTTCAAAGCCATTACTTATTCAAAACAAATGCCTTTCAACTTTCACTCTGTTATGAAGTTCTCCACCGCAGCGCAGCGTGGATATTCCGCTAGTTTATTGTATAATCGCCTTAAACCTGTAGACAGATGTGGCACATAAAAAAAAGATGGACCCAACAATGTTGTCTTTTTCTCCATTAGTACTGCGGGACAATTTATCTCATCTCATCATCTTCCGCTTTATCCTCTACCCAACGTTGCAGCCAGAACAAGATGCCACTCCATTGCTGGGCGCACACTCACTCATACAGACAGGCAGACAATTTATATAGGGTATATTAAGAGCAGCTAATTCACCTTGAATTCATGTTTTTGGACTGTGGGAGGAAACCAAAGAACCTGGAGTAAAACCAGAACATGAAAACTCCACTCAGATTAAGAGGGACTATTTTTGGCCACTAGTACGAGACGATCCAATGGACAAAATTCGTCAGCAATCTACAGTTATCTCAGAAGTTTAAGGGAGTGAGCGTAGACAGAGATCAGGTGTCACACCCACAAACCTAGAGCCATTATCAGTAGCACTCAATCGCATGGCTCTCTAAAGTTCAATGTAACACAATCAGGATTAGTGTTTAGCTCAGCAGTTTACTCTAGTTGTGTGATGTTATTAGTGTAGAATACTGTAAATATGTTTTTACGTAACAACAGTACCTGTTTTAATGGGTCATTTTTTTGTCAAAGGCAATGCAAGTTATTTTTGAAGCACCTTTGATACACTGGAGTCCTTAAAAATGCCTATTCAATGTCTAAATTGAACTTCTTATCCGACTAACACTCCTGAAAAAAAAGCCTTCAAGCAGCACAGCGATTTTATTTTCACTTTATAGCAAGAAGGTCCTTGACTTGATATCTGGCCAGCACTTCCTTACTGTGTGTGCTGGTAAAATTGCTGGTGTGTGCATGTTCTCCCCTTATACTCCAGGACCTCTGTTTTCCACAATCCACAGACGTGTACGGGACTCAGAATGGAGATTAATTGCTCTGAGGTATGGATGTGTTTGTCTAGGTGTCTGCAGTGAGATGGACTGACGACCTGCGCGGAGTGTTTACCCAAATGTGTGGGTTCCCTTGTTTGCTCTAAATCATCCAAAACATAATCTATAACAACTGACCTAATTAATTATTTTTAATTATAATTAAAATATGCTGAGATGTCTACATATTTTAGGTCATATCGATTACATTCCAAAAAGCATGACGAGGGAGAATTTGAGTGCAGCTCAGGGCCTGTTTAAAATCCTATTCTCTTCTGATCCCATGGGATTTTACCCACTTCTGTACTATTTTCGTTGTATTCATACCTCATCCTAATGCAAATTATGTCCCACCCCCAAGGTCTCCCTGCTTTTAGTCAGACATACTTTGTTCTTAGTTTACTTTGACCTATGCACAACAATGAGGCTTTTTTAGTTATTTATTCTGACAAACTCAGATCCAATCACGGCAAGTAGGTGAGTTGAATATTACTCACATTATTTATTGTGTTTATTTTATTTATTTTACGATTTACAATTAAAAATTTTTTACATTTTGGTTTATACAGTGTGCAGTGATTTTATATACACACTCATATTTACATTCATTTATTCTTTCATTGTCTTCTATTTATTCCTATATTGGGGTTGCGGGGGGGATACATGGTCAATCTATCACTGGACACACACACACTCATTCATATACACACTATATAGGGGCAATTTAGAAGACCAATTTCTCTACCTCACGTGTTACCCTCCACTCTACTCGTGCACCAATCGCTACAGGCCAAGTGTCTCGCGCCCTCATGCTTCCCTTCATGGTACCTGTGCATCCATCACTATACGTCAAGTGCCTCATGCATTCCCTCCCACTCTACCCATGCGCCAATCGCTATATGCAAAGTGCCTTGCTTTTCCATTCCACTCTAACTTTGCGCCAATTGCTATAGAGATGACACACATCAAATGCCTTATATTTTGTGTGTGTGTAAATTAATATATGTGTAATTTATGCCATCTACTGGTCCTGCCCTGACTACTACACACCCAGAGCTAAAACCTATATGTACCTAATCAACTGTGGCTGAGCGGAGCACTTGTTGCCGAGATCTTCATGACCAAAGCAAAAACCTTCTAGCCACAGATATTATCTAACATTTTTTCACTTAAATCAACGAAAGCCCATCACCTGTGGTCATTAACCTGCACTGCTGTGGTTGGGAGATTTGTAATTTACTGCATACTGCTCTATGACCGACGTCTAAAAATGAATGTCAAATAAAACAACCTTCCCATCAAGATCTTTCTGAAATTCCAATGTATTCTGGCTCAAAGTTTGAAAAAAAAAAGCTGGATGTAAGCTGCTTGTCATTCCTGCGTGGTGCATCATTGTCTGTGTAGTCAGTATGACAAGAAGTGTGTTTGACCCTGTGATCGCTGCACAATGCTTTATCTGGTTCTATCTGGGTGCATAAAACTATTCGAACCCAAACCAAACACGACAAACATCGCTGACTGGTACAGGAGTCATCATCTTGCTTGGATTTCTCTTCCACATCTAAGAGAAGAGAAGAAATATGTGGAAACGTAAAGAAATTGCACTGTAGGGTTCTTAAACCGTTCCACCTGGAACCGCAAAGCCCTGCAGAGCGCAGTGTGCTCAGCTAAGCACTTCTACAGGACAGCTCTCCCCTCGCTGCAGGACGCTAACAACAGGACTCCACCTCACCTCAGGGCTGTCAAACTCAAACCCACAAGAGCTTCCTCAGTTTGATGGCAAGAACTGAAAGGCCGTAGGGAATTTCTTTTCCCTGACGATGGTGCCGTGGTGGCCACATTAATCTTAACTAAAAATATGTGCATTTACATTGTTCGGTTTGCCCCCAATGTTGCCAAACCTACAATCTGTAATCTGAATATTCCTACCATACATTACAACTGTGATTAAGATTTAACACCTAGGACATTAATTAATGGCCCAAAAGATTAAAAACAAAGCGAGACTATTTATGCATTTGCACCTTCATTTGTGCCCTGCTGTCTGAATTACATTCGGAATTATAGGTCATTGATGTATTAGTGCTTCACTGTGCATCTTTAATTAATGTTTGGGGGAGGTTTTTCCTTTCTTAACCAGGACAGCATTTCTTTGCCCTCTTGAACCCAGCTGAACATTATTAATTCATTTGAGTGGATTTATTCACTCAGTACATTATGTGGCCAAAGCTTTAACAGCCCATTAGGTTCTAGCACAAAGCGCTAGTTCAAAAAATAGAACTCCCTTAGTGGTATTTTCAGTGAGATGCACCTTTGACCCCATGAAAGAGTTTTTTTGTTCTGCTGGACATAGCATAATTTTTATAATGATGAACATGATTATTATTGTTGTTAAACTAGCCGACAAGCAGCGTAGCATATGCCGCATAATTGAGCCCTTCCCCAGTGTAACGTTCCCAGTCCTATTTCTGCTTTGCCACCATACTGTAAACTCTGGAAGTTTTTTATGTACTCAGCGTATGGTTGAGCAGACTGTATAACTATGTGACTAAGATCTACAGATAGCACGTCTCCCAATGTTGGAGAACGAAGGTTGTACCCATTTTGTGAAGTTTCAGAGTCTGGTCCAGGACATTTTTTCCATAAATATGCGACTATCGGAAACAACTCGCAGCTACACGTAGAACATGGAAGGAATTGTTGTTTCCATGTTAGCAAACAATCCATCGTGTGCATCCCATAGTTCAAAGACTTCTGGGAACTATGATCTCAAATGACCTGAAGTGAGAGTCAACCATCAACTCAAAAAGGCCCAAAAGAGGTTGCTTTTCCTGCGGCTTCTGAGGAACTACAATCTGACACCAGTACGGTTAGAACAGGTGGAAAAAAAAATTGTGCCCCAGTGCACACCATTCAGGAATTTTACATTTCAAGGGCAAGGAAAAGGGCAGAAAACATCATTACAGACTCTCCTTAACATGGAAAACATCCTCCAACTCCTTCCCTCTGGCAGGCGTAACCGAGCGCTGAACAAAGACACCACCAGTGTCTATAAACAGTTTCTTTCTCCAAGCAATCACCATTATAAAGTGTTGAACCAACAAGCTCAAATGCTCCTTCAACATATATTTTTAACCATTTGCACAAGTGAATGTTCTAAATTGTCTGTATGTTGTTTATTGTATAGTATTTAAAGTTTATTTTGTAGCATGAATCTTTTTATTGAATAATGTTATGTGTAAAATACTAGACAGTCAATAAAAAAACACACCACATATTCACAGTGAAAGCAAAGTGTTGTGCAAAGTGTATAATTTACTCCAATACTGTACAATTTCAGCTGCAACTTGCATTAACATACAGTTTATATACACTCCTACTAAAGTGATCACAAATAAACCTGACAAGCCCCAGTTACCATGCCCCACCAGACTGTAAAATATAAGACACCGGAGAAAGCCATAAATTAGTCTGATAAATTACCCACAATCCTAGATGAACGGTTCTGATGCCTGCGGAGGGCTCACAAGATCACCAGGGTGTGCATTCTCCAAAAACACAACCTGTTTTGTCAAGCTGCCACCTGGATAGAGGTGCCCATAGTCAGACCAAACGATTTGAAGATTTCAGCCATGAGGAGATGAGTTTGGTACGAGCAGCAGCAAGGTGCAGGTTTAAAGCATCGTTCATGGTTCATAATTACAATACTCTGAAGTGTGTTAAGCATAGAACTCCCTTTATATTCCACAGTTCTGGGGTCCAAAGGGATTTTCTTTTTTATGTGTTGACATAATATCTAAATAGACGAAAAACAATGCAGGGGCAACCCCTGGGTTTGGATGCACCGGTAGAAAACCTCGGAGCACCCGAGTGTAAACTTTGTGACGTTAGCATTGCCATCTCTGCATTGCGCGTCCATGATCCACGTGTTCAGTAGCCCCTCTCTTAGTTTTCAGCCCATGGCCTTGTGGGTATGTCCTGCACTTGATGCCTATTTGATGTTTATTTCTCAACAAAGTAACGTTGCCCCATCAAATGTCCCTAGCATCACAGGTGTCTACAATCTTGTAATCAGTCAGTAGGCATTGTGCTGCTGGTGACATGGTGTGTACCATACTCAACATGGACCAGAGGAAGCGAAGGAAAAAGTTGTCAGGAGATGAGAAAGAAAATGTTAGACATGCATGTTAAAGGTAATGTTAAAGGTTATGAGAGCATCTCCAAGCAGCTTGATGTTTCCAAGACTACAGCTGCACATATTATTCAGAAATGTAAGATCCATGGGACTGTAGCCGACCTCCCTGGATGTGGCCGCTGGAGGAAAATTGGTGACAAACCAAAGAGGCGGACAATACAAATGGTAACAGAGGAGCCCAGAAAAACTTCTAAAGAGATTAAAGGCGGACTTCAAGCGCAAGGAACATCAGTGTCAGACTGCACCATCTGTGTTGTCTGAGCCAAAGTGGACTTAATGAGAGACGACCAAGAAGGACACCATTGAGCCCTGAAAGAAGCTGAAACTATGCCGTCTTGAAAAGGCACCCTTCAAACCTGAGACAACTCGAGCAGTTTTCTCATGACGAGTGACCCAAAATCCCTGGAATCTCAATGACAGGTTCAAGAATTGTTTGATTGCAGTGATCACCTCAAAAGGTTGTGCAAGGAAATATTAAGTTAAGGGTATCATAATTTCTGTCCAGGTCTGTTTAATGAGTTTAGTTTTTAAAATAATTCTGTTAAAGCATGGTTGGAAAGCTACGTCTGACTTTCATTTGTTCATTTTCATAACATTTTTATTTATTATCACTTTTCAGATTCAAGTTATTTCTGTGACCGCTGTGGGTTTTTCTTTTATTAACCAAGAGCTACCAATAATTTTGTTCATGGCTCACATCTCCATTTTTAATCTGGTCAGCCTGCTGCATTGATTGACGCCACTTGGGCATACTATGTCTTATCAGCCAAACGTGGAATCTAGCACTGGCACTTGATGTGAACCAATTTTTTTAAACAAGTGGACCAAATGGTTGTTCAAATTCATGGGCCACTTATGGCTCACATATACAGTAGTTAGTTTCCCAAACGAAGACCAGATGGGTTTCAGGACACGTGGGCCACATAAACATTTACATTTAGATACGAGGATCACCTTTGGTCATGTGCAGTTTGTCAATGCAAAGTGTAGTATCTTAGCCAGAAGTGACCTTCATCTGTGTATCTGGAAGAGTGAGATTACCAGGATATTAAAAAATATACAAAGGTATTGACAGAACATTAATATTATGTCTGAAACGGTTCGCTGAGGTCTCCTTTAACACTTTTGCCTTTTTTCTTTGTCCTAATATTTCATATAATTCACCATCTTTGGATATAAGTGGTCAATTGCCTCTCATGTTTCACCTGAAACCATGTTCATTTGCATTTTAATCTGTTTGAATTTAATGTTTCCCATTTGCCACCTGTCAGGAGAAATCGAGTAGGTCTTCGGCGATGCCGTCTTTTTTGATATGCCTAAGGCTTATTAAAAACAATTATCAGTCATTAAGAGGGCAAGTAGACAGAAACCTGCTTAGTGACAAATTACAAAATAGAGATTTTTCAGGAAGACACATCTATTAATTCTTAATTTCTTTTATGAACGTTGGACAGGGATCCTGATGGTTTGATGGTTAACCAGAATGACATTCCAAAATATAATTTTTCACCATGTGTACACGCTTTGATCTATTATCTTCCATTTAATCTTATACTGGAGTTTCATGGGGTTCTCCACGCTCATCCAGGGGAGAACGTTTTGGGTGCTGGGCAATATTCATAACAGCTTATAAAGTGAGATGGACAATTGATCTTAATCGGTGGGTGAGAGAGAGTCACTACAGTATTTCATTGACTGCTGTTGCACAGCTGGTTTAGTCCTTATAGGGCTGTTGAGATCATTAATAAGCTCTATTAGGGCTATTATTGTTCTCAACCTAATCGCTTCTACCACATAAAAGAACTGCTGTAATGGCTTTATTTCCCCAGGATTTTTGCTGTCATTAACCAGCTTAGGTTTCTCGTCTTGTTGCCCACTTAAAGTTTTCTGTTGCGCTCCCCAGACATACAACTGCTTTGAGTAGGGACCACAAAAGCAAGGGCAAGATAAAATAGTTACCAGAATAAAGAAACACCTCTCCTTGAATCACCATCTTATCGTGGTGGAGGGGTTTGCATGCTTGAATGATCCTAGGAGCTATGTTGTCGGGGGCAAAAGCCCCTGGTAGGG
>JAOUQT010081707.1:0-10031 GCA_025769995.1 Xyliphius kryptos
GCAATTAATGAAGATTGGCCACCAGTATTGTCCAATTTAGCCATGAAACCTCCCACACTAAAATGACAGGTGTTTCAGTTTCATTGTCTAACCCTGTAGTGCTTACTACTTAAGATCAGCAGATCATTTGAATTTTGTTTCAGCTGTCAATCAATGGTCTGACAAGTAGGTATGAGTAAACATCATGTTTTAGATCAAATGTATTCAGAAATATAGAATATTCAAATTGATTCACAAATTTCCAAGCACTGCTGTGGCACCGAAGTTGTAGATCCTTTGAAAAGGATGTGAATTTGCTGTTGAAAGTGGCTCTGTCCATCTATATTCCTGTCTGGATTTTTTTTTTCTCCAGCAGAAAGGGTGAGTCATCGAGAGTATGTCATAAGGGACAGACAGATTAAGCTTGTACAGTGTCTGCCAATCTCATGACAGTTCTTCCTCATATAATTACACTTTGCTAATGTAATTTCTGGACTTGGTCACTACTGTTTCAATCACCATCCCGATTGCACTTCGCTGCTTTGTGACTTTATATGCTGCTAGAAGTAATTTAGATATGACAGTGAATTGATTCGATTAGAGATGCATCAATGTCAGGTTTTCACTTCCAATTCTATAATGATAATTGTAGACACATCAGTCGATAGCAAATACTGACATCAGTACTGGTTATATAATTACTTTACTACATCAGGTACTAATAAATCCTGATATTTATAACTTTCCATACTTATTTAAATATATTTTATTTTGATAAAGACAGTGTTAAGTATCACAAATGAGAGACAATAGGCTTTGAAACAAAATCATTTACTGGTCGAGTAACTAACCATTAATAAATTTTAATGGCCATAACAAATGCCTCTTACTGTTTCTTAGCTAGTGATTAGGCAGCAACATTTTAATATAAAAACAAATGGTACTAAACGACAGTGTGTTTTAAAAATTAAGCTACTTAAATTTAAAACGACAACATGTGGACATTTTTTTTTAACCTCACCATACTGTTTTCTAAAATTGCCCGTGTTTAACATATCATGTGATTCCACCACTGTATTAAAATGGCCTATGTCAAGAGTGAATTGTTATCGACACAAATATTTAAATAAAAAACCTAAAAAAATTACGTAGGCCATTATTTTAGAAAGATGACGATATATTTAATGGTTTCTGTTTAGAATTACTAAGTGACTAGTTGTTTAAAATCACTGAAATACTCTAGGAAAAAAATTTGGTTTAATAACATGTATGTTGTATGAAAATGTCCAGGGTATGAGCAAACGTATATATGCTTGTATATAAATCTAACAGCTTTAAGGCCAATTTCCACAAAACCTGGCTTGGTAAAGCTATGGTTAAGCTTTTTCTTAATATAAAGTAGCATTTTGGCTCTTTCCACAAGAATGCTAACTGCTTCTGGGTATTAGCATTCTTTACAGACGATTCCGATATAATGACTGAAGTGCTTGTGTGGGGATTGAACCCGGATCCTTCTTCTTGTGAGGCGACAACCCTATCCACTGCTGCTTTGCAGAATTCACATCAGTAAAGGTCTCTGACAACATTTTTACTTAAAATATAGGGACCCTAATACTTTCGCACTGTGCTGTTTATAGCTGGTCTCATGTGGCTCAATCAGTAAATCCAAAGCATACATATTACAGTCCCCTAGGATTCCTCTAAGTGCATTGTGCCTTATATAACATTCTCATTAGCCCTTCTTGGCCTATTAGACTGGAAACCACAGCTGGATCCATGCACGAATGAATAAATGCATAAATAAATGATGGGTGTTTACTGTTATTCTAATGCAAGTTGTACACACGGGATATAGAGGTGCTCATATTATTCGACAGCAGAATTTGTGTTTAAACCGGCTTTGATTGTGGAGTTTACCCTACAATCACCCGCTGCATTAAACAGCACACCAGTACTCCTCATTATTATCCGTGACCATCAGCCTTACAAACATAAAGCTCAGCAAGAAGACAACAAATATAAAAGAGAATCGTTGCCATAAAGATATGATAGGGTTGCATTTTTACAATTTTTAAACTTAAATGCCCACTGTACTTGCAGGAGGAACACATTTGTCCTATTTATTCTTCATTTAATTGTTGGCATATGCAATTGTTAATCAAGTATTGACTACAAATATGAATGGGCTCTGTGTGAGTGTGTGTGCCTGTGTGAGAATTGTGTCTGCACTTACTGCCATGTTTAAATAACTAATTATTTAAGCAGATGTTAATATTGTTTCTTTACAGTATAAACTTGCGCATTCTAAAATAATTATGGCTAATGAGTAAGATATCTGATAAATTGTGTTTATAAGACGTGTTTCAGAAATAAGTGAATTTAAGTGACCTCATCGATCACTTTGTGAAGTACAATGCCTTCAAATGTTATCATCACTATTACATTTGTACTGAATAAGGTTTCAGTTAACCATTTTTTAGTAGTCTTTTAAAAGTGCTGTACCCGTACAGTAAGATGGGTTCCTGGGTTTCATTCCCAAGTGAGGGTGGTCTATATTTCGTGTGTTGTCTTTACATGTTATTCTGCATGGGTTACCCTCTGATGCACCGGTTTCCTCCCACAGTGCAAATACATGTATGCTAGTCATGTCTTATATAAACATAATGTTTTGATTAGACGGAGGAGTGGCATAGAGGTTAAAGCCTTATCGAAACCGGAACAATCTGCCACTGTTGGGTCCTTAAACAAGGTGCTCCTTGCTCTAGGGCCACTGTTATGCACCTGTCCCTTCCATAAAATCATTTCACTGCATGCTGTTTCATGTATGATTGTGTATGTTAAATCATATTCAGATTTGGTTTGTACAAACCCGATTCCAATAAAGGTTCCATCAAAGTACACATAAATAAAAATGGAATGCAATAATTTACAAATGTAAAAAACTTAAGTTGTATTCACAATAGAACATAGACAACATATCAGATGTCGAAAGTGAGACATTTTGAAATTTTGTGACAGCAACACTCAAAAAAGTTGAGACAGGGTAATAAGAGACTGGAAAAATTTAAGTTATAAAAAGAAACAGCTGAAAGACCAATTGGCAATAGGTCATTACCATAACTGGGTATAAAAAGTTCGGCATTGTAAAATTGAATGTATGAGTTCATCTACAGTGCATATCATCAAAAGATTCAGAGAATCTGGAAGAATCTCTGTGTGTAAGGGTCAAGAGTGGAAAACATTTACATTTGTAGTATTTAGCAGACGTCCTTGTCCAGAGCATCTTAAAAAAGTGCTTAAGACCATATCAGTAAACACAACCTTTTCTGAATAGACAGGAAACCAACTGTTACAGAATTGTGCTTGTGAGTTATTTTTTGGGGAGGGTTGAGTAGGAAAAAATGGGTTTAGTCTTCTGAGAGATGGGGGACCAGTAGAGCAGTGCTAGACGACCGTAGTGCGTGAGGTGCAGTGTGGAATGTGATAAGTAATATATCTGTAAACACACTTTACTGTGCATTCTGCCGTTAACAACTAAAATTCTATAGTTCAGAAGAAGCTGTATCTAAACATCCAGAAGGGCAGACGACTTTTCTGCGAAAAGGCTCATTTAAAATTGACTGTGGCAAAGTGGAAAACTGTTCTGTGTTTAAACGAATCGGAATTTGAGGTTCTTTATGAAATAAGGGACGCTGTGTCATTGGAACTAAAGAGGAGAAGGACAACCGAAGCTGATGGTATGGGGTTGCGTTAGTGTTTGTGGCATGCACAGCTTACATATCTGGAAGAACACATCATTGTAGTCAGAAATGTAGTCCAGTACAAAAAGCACCATATTACATAACAGACCTGTTTTAGCAAGAAGGCTTTGATTCCTGGATGGGGTCGGCCTGGATGCATTCTATTTGGAGATTGAATGTTCTGTCTGTGTCAAGGTAGGTTTCCTCTGGTTGCGCCGGTTTTTCCAGTAGGCTGAAATCATGTATGCTAGGCGAATTGGGGATACTAGCCCACCACTCCCCCTACACATTTGTGTAACATAAATGTGTGTCGTGAATGTAAACATATGTGTGTGCGTAAAATGACAAAATAACATAACCAATAGTCAACACCATAATGAAAGCAGCTGTGTTTTATTAAAAAAATAAAAACATGATGAACAAAGTCTCCAGAAATGTTGTGGCAGATTGTCCACTATTGTACCAATGTGATACAAATTACTTTTACTTTTATTAGTCTCCCGTCTCCATGCTGAAGTTTATTTACATTTTCTCCTTTTTATACTACTGAGCAGCTGGTGGTTAGGGACCTTGCTCAAGGGCCCAGCAGTAGCAGTGGGGCAAGACTGGATGTAGTCAAAACTCACAATCTTCTGTGCAGTAGGATTTAATTCTAACTAACCAGCTAGAAGTGCTGTAAATATGCTTGCCTTTCATAGAAGAATCAAATTTTCAGCAAAAGAATTGTGATTTTTATTTATTTCCTTAAGAATTCAAAATCTCTACTGTAATTCTTGAATCACATTATGTTTTATGTTCTGCTACGTAAAGACCTCCCACAGTAAACCCCCCCCTCCTCCATGGCTGAGCACAGTATGGACTTGCTAATAATAGCGCTTTTAAGGCTAGAGGGTGCAGTGAAGTGAAAGACACTGATAAATATATGCAGGGCTTTTTGCTTGGATTCTCTCTCTGTCGGAATTCTTCACGCCTTGTTGGAGGCGTTCTCCCTCCTCCTGCCTTGCCTCAGTTGCAGATCACATCTGTCCCTGTGGGAGACTGGAATGCAATAAAACATCCTTCAAGCAGAAAGAACATAACAAACTGATTTCCATGTTTGCAATTTCTCACTTCCTTCCATCTTAAAGTGTTTTTGCTGAATTAGATTTGTAGAAATAAAATGTTGTGACATAAAATATGAATGCCAGTTTTCTAGAATCATATTATACCCTGAAAAAGCAGTGCTGAAACAAATCTGACCGTTTGTCACTCTTTAGTTTCTGTCTTTTTATGGTTGGAGAGGTACACCTGAAAGTCAAGTCGAGGGGTGAGAGGGAGGGAAAGAAGGAGAGATATATGTGTATTATATAAGCAAATATTTCATTTATGCACTAATTCAGCAAAGCTTGAAAACAAGCATGGATGCTGATCATATTCAATCTCATGAAATTTGCGTTCTGCGTGCTGAACGGCTGTTTGTGGGGGAGAATTTAATGCAGCAAAGCATCCTTCAACAGCAAGAACACGGCAGCTATTGCAATGTTAACACTTTCTCACTTGCTTGATCTCGCAATGTTTTTAAATAATTCAGTTTGTAAATGAAATCTGAAATAAACTAATGTGATGTGACAGTGCAGTATTAATGACCGATACCTATATTCATTTTATGCTGTGAAAAAGCGGTTCTAAAACAAATCGGATCATTTGTCATGCTTCAGTTTATGTCTTATTTTGGATGTAGAGACCCACAGAGAAGGCCAAGTAGAGAGGGGGTAGAGAGAGAGTGAGAGATGAGTATATCAACTTATTATTATATAAACTAAGATGTATTTCATTCACAAATTAAGCAAAGCCAGAATTTGAGTATGAATGCTGATCTTGTTTCAGTCTTATTCTGCTATTTGTGTTGTACACTGAACAGAAATCCTTCATTTTTGTCTTGTATATTTTTCTTGTGTTTGCTTAGAAATGATCACAGTAATTCTATTTCCTAGACATTATAATGACTTGTTAGTCTGCTTTCCTTATAACAAACTGCCTGCAAAAGTGCGTTCCCTAAGGAGCCATTTATGATCTGTAATGAAGTACAAATTGTCTCGATGATTCTCACTGGCCATGAATAAGAGAGACTAAATACTTTACAGCTGCTTTTGTTTTGTATTTAAAATGTCATACTGTGCAAAAGACACAGTTGATCATTTTCATTTTCCGATTTTATGCCAAATTAAACGAATATTCTGATTCTTAATCGCCTCTGATTAAGTTATTTATGCAGAAATATAAAAAAATCCTAAAGGTTTTACAAACACTTAAGTGACTGTGTATTTACATTTTGAACTGTTGCTTTGTCTTAATTTTTTTTATTTCAAATAAACTAATTGCTCATACAGTTGTGGTCAAAATAATAACTGAGTTAAGCACAATCTTATTAATAGTTTTTATTTCCATGCATTAGAACATTACACATATATTTTATTAATAAAATAACAGCTTCTGCATTTGTCTTTTTTGATATATCATTCCTGTCAATCACTAATCTTATATTTAATTCAATATAAGTACAGATTATTAGAACTGTTTCACATCTGTGTTGCATAAGTCAACCAACCTCTGCCTCCTCTCAGCTGGTATTCCAGCCCAATATGTTTTAATACATCACAACAATTCACTTGCATTTCTTGATTTTGCCTCAGAAACGGCTTTCTGGACATCTTTGATGTCACCCCACAAGTTTTCTATCTATCGGATTAAGGTTCGTGTATTGCGCTGGCCACTCCATAACCTCAATTTTGTTGGACTTGAGCAAAGATTTTTGCTTGTTTTAAGGGCATTTTCTCTTCATTGTAAGGCAACATGACCTTGTCAATTATTTTGATATATGCAAACTAGCGTGGACTTCTTGCTAATTGATTAGCTTCACACAGGCATCTTCTAACTCTCGTCATACTCGCAGGTAACTTGAGTCTCTCTTTGATCATCCCAGAGCAGATCATTAGCTGAGCTTTGGCCATTCTGGCTATTCTTCGATTCATTTTTAATGCTAATCTTCCGTTTTCTTCCATGTTTCTATGGTTTTGATTTGCATTTTAAAGCATTTGAGTTTATTTTAGCTGAACAGCGAATCACTGTCTGCACTTTTTTATAAATGTACCCTCTCCAATCAACTTTTTAATCAAAATACGCTGTTCGTCTGATCAATATCTTGAACGATCCATATTTCTCTGGTTTCAAGGAGAAATACACATGTCTAGAAGTCTAGGGCTTCACCCTAATGATCTCACTAATTGAACTCCACACTTATTATTTTGAACACAACACTTTCAATTAATTATTCAAATACACAGACTCAAGAACATGAATATCATGAATGCTGAGACTAGAATATATTACACCAACTGGTACATTGAATGTCGTGGTTATATAATTTATACCAAAACAATGATTAATCTTGTTATTCGTTTAGGACTGCTATTATATTAAACACTACTGTACATCATAAAGATGTAGCAGCTTTATTATGTATTGTACTATATGATAGCTACCATATACCTACTTTTAATCATGTTTTTGTGCAGCTAGAATATGACATTGGGCAGCACTCTGAAACTCCTACTGACCCAAGTGGACTTTCCAATGATATAGACTTTCCATAACACAGAACAGGATGTGTGTTTTAGAATCTTCATAAAGGGAAATCCAGTCATTGTTTTTATAGCTTGGGTCAAGACAGTGGGACACTGTAAACAACACTATTAAGTGGAAAAGCATTCACACAGGAAACCTTTGCAAACATTATTGAATGAGTTTTCGAGAATCAAACATCTGATTTAAAGTAAGCACAAATCAAAAGGAGATATACCCAAAAAGTTGCTTAAATGTAACAAGACACAGAATCTTGCAGAGTGAAGTCCAAGAGTGTAACAAATAGTAAAAATTCAGTTCAGAATACTTATACTAGTCTAACAGCACTCGGATGCAATTAGAATATCCTCTTTTCATGATATCAAACAGCATGCATTAGGAAAAAATTATAGAAAGCGGCTGCGTAGGGTACAGGAAGATGGAGCATTCTTAATTCCGAAACTTTTAATTGCTTTGCTAATTAAGGAATTAAGATCCTTAATTTACACATAGCTGGTACATGTTGCCTACTGCTGTGTAGCATACTTTTAATATAAGAGCAGATAGTAATGTAACCACCAATTGGGGCAATTCTGTTCCAGTGATTGTTCAGTGTATGTTGTTAAAACTCATGGTTACTTCAGTAGAGGTAAACAAGGGAAGGTGGACAGGTAACGTTTATGGTAGTATTTTTTTATGTGGACAGGTATCATTTATGGTAGTATCAACATTTTTTTAAAGAATCAAAGCAAGGGTTTGTAAATAATCTATCGTCGTTTTATCGCTGAGGTCTATAAATGTAAATGTCTATAAATGTAATTGCAAAAAATCAGAAATTAAAAGGTTTAGAAGGTAAACGGATATCTGGTGTGATCATTTTTACAGATTCAGTGATGCATTCCTGCAGATCATGCACAATTCTTAGGTAGTGATGTTACATTTTGAGTTAACGTATCTGCGGTCACCATTTTTATGAACATATTCTAATAACTTTCGTAACTACTTCAAATCAAGAAGTGTTTTTGTATTTTAAACTCTAATTGGCACCTATTATTAGTTACTCTGTACAGAACATTCTGGAAACATAACATTTGAGTATATACAAGTGCATGAATCTAAATATCATAACTGCTTCCATTGCTTCTGTGAGGTATTAAAAAGCATTAAAAAGCATTACATTTAATTTGAGAAAGCATTAAAAAAGCAACACTTCCATGCATCTACTGAAAGAATATCTATGTTTTTGTGGCAGTGTTTTCTGATTCGCAGAATCATGAATAATGTGGAAAGAACAAACCAGTTACATTATAAAATTACAACTTGTTCCTTAATTCAAGAACAAACTGACATCTTCAGTCCACAAACTGGACCATTTGTGATGATGTTTGATAAGAGATTGAACCAGTCAAAAAACAATAAACAACCAGATATCTGTTAACAATTTTGTAGGCTGTTTGTGACCATTAAAATGTTAAAAAGACATTAAAAGTGCATTAAAAGCATTAAATAAGACTTTCTGATACCACTTGACTCTGAGTCATCCATTCTGACAAGTTGTGGCTTAAATATTAGAGTAGTTTGAGCTTTACTCTTTTTGTCAGCTGTCATCTGGTGTTATCTTTAGAAGGAGCTGACTGTATGAAACGTACAGCAGTATTTTATATATGCTGAAACCTGTAAAGCGGTATTCACTTAATTTGTACTCGAAAGTGAAAGTGATACATTTTGCCACAGCGGAATTGGTCCTCTGCATTTAACCCATCCGTGCAGTGAAACACACACATAAAGACACACAGGTGAAGTGAGCACACGTGCCCGGAGCAGTGAGCAGCCAGCACAGCGCCCGGGGATCAACTGGGGGTTAGGTGCCTTACCCAAGAGCACCTCGGCCATGACTTGTTGGTACTTGGAATCGAACCAGGGACCTTCCGGTCGCAAAACCGGTTCCTTAACCACAAGCCTACGACTGCCCCTAATCATAATATTAGATCATACATATTATTATTATTATTATCTGCTAGATTCTACACAATTGATTTATATTAATGATTCTTTATTATATTATTTGATTATATTTATTATATATAATATGTGCTTTTTTTTTATCATATCAGGAGGTGGCAGGGAAAGAGCAGGTTGCCAGGACAGGGAGAAGTGAGAGACGCTCTCTGAGCTCACCCAACGTGCACAGGGTGAGTACAAACTACAAAACATATTCCTGGGGTTTAATCAATAATGCTGAAATACTTGTGCCCTAATTTGATCTGTATGTGCTGGTAGTAGGTGAGATTATTCGTTCAACCATGAGCATGGTGTGAACAAGGCAAGTGTAGATGAGGGGCAAATCTGGATTCTATACTGATATTGTACGCATGCATTCAGAGGTTACTAAAAAAATAAATATATCACATGCATAAAGACACACGACTATAAATGGAAATGTTCTGTATGTGTATTATTTATCTTCAGTAGAATTAATATAGAAATATGAATGCTTTCAAGATTGAGTATATTCAGTATGGATAGATAGATAGATAGATAGATAGATAGATGGATGGGTAGATAGATGGATGGGTAGATGAGTAGATAGATGAGTAGATGGATAGGTTTATGAGTAGATGGATAGATAGATAGATGGATGGGTAGATGAGTAGATGGATGGATAGATAGATAGATGGATGGGTAGATATATAGATGGATGGGTAGATATAT
>JAOUQT010081728.1:0-10030 GCA_025769995.1 Xyliphius kryptos
GAGAACGCTCTTCCACCAGCAGTAACTTTATTAATTCTAGGGACTAAAAGTAAACCAGCACTCTGAGAGCGGAGTGGCACCTAGCGCCACCTATCCAAGTAGGGAGTATGTGTATGTCATAACGGATGTTAAAAATCGTCAAGCTATATAAGGACATTAATCAATACACCCGCAGAGTCATCGATGCATCGAATCGTCGGCTGTATAACCCCTATTTACACACCTATCCTTCGATATATCGTAAATTGGAGGCCGAGGGACCTATTGTGTTTATTCAACAAACCCAAACCACAACGACATAGTTATACGTAGTTAGAACCAGTTCTAGTTCTTAAGCCTTCATGTACAGTTTGTTGTTTGTCTACAACAAACATGCCCCCCACCCCGCTCGTGTACGTATGTGTGGTGATCAGGTGTTTACAGTCTTTGATATACCGAACCGTAAAGGCCTTTCCTTTGATCTCGGGAAAACCTCCTCATCCCAGGAGCGTCTTCACCTGCCGAATTCTGTCCTCCCACACTCTTGTGCGTTCCACCAGCGTTCCCCCCCAGCCTCATAAATATACATGAGTCCTCGGCTGCAAATCTCATTCGCATCCGACAAGTCCGTTGTCCCAAACAGATGGGGAGGGACTCCAAGTGACAGGGGGGACAAATTTCATTTCGCCGCAAGGAGCATTTTCAATTTCTCCTGCCCTCGGCTGCTCGCCCCATTTGACCCTCGGGGAGCGCGAGAGCGTTCATAAAGTGTGGGCGTGCTTTATATGAAGAGTCGAGTTTTGTCGTTTGGATGGAGGAGGCAAAAACAAAAACAACACACACACACATGCACACACATAGAGTGATTATCATTACCCACAATGCTAAGACCATCTGGACCATCTGATGCCACCGGATGCGAATGTGTGAAGTCACACAAGATGGTGCTTTTTTAAAATACATATTGAAGCACAAATACTTTTACACTGTTACACTATGAAAATAAATGAGATATTAAATGTAATTCAGAGACAGGAGGGGCGACCGATGCTGGCAGATCCACAGAGATCACACTGTCCCGCTTTGTCCTGCTGAAACAAATTAATTACTATTATTAAATAGAAGCAATCAACCTCAAAACCACTCCCCCTTTGGAAGCAGTAATCACAGCTACGTCTAACCAGCCAGCATCCACCAGCGCCGATGCACCTTTATTTATTTCAGATCCAACTCATTTTCCCCGAAAGTGAGTCTGCATCCGCGCCACGTTTAATCATTATTAACTCTTCGTTTTTGACGATTTGATGATGTAGTTGGCAAATGCCAGACTAGTCTTTAGTCACATTTAGGCGGCGCGTTTTGGAAACGAGGGATGGAAAATGTACTATAAAAACCAAAGGTCGTTTAAACGCAGGGTTGATGAGCCTCTGATTCGTTCTATCGCCTCATTAAGACAACATTAGGGGCTCGAAATGATCATTTGTATGATATGCAGACTGAGAAGCAGAAAAGGGCTGTCGACTAGATTAACTGTAAAGCCTGACAGGAGTCTGGCACGTTCCTAATGAGGACATTACAGATGAAGCTGCAGATAACGTCCTGCCATCACTGTCTCCGTTTGCATCTGTTTCAGTTATAGATTATTAATAAAGATTATATGATGTAAACATTCCTAAACAGCTGGTTGGTTTGCATCACAGACAGAGTGACCGGACGTTTGTGTAGGTTCATTGTATTTACAGGCAGATTAACAAAGAAGGAAAAGATATTAGTATTAGAATATGTTGTGCTCAGCTCCTGTAGGGGCTCAAGAACTGGAGTTTAGTACTGAAGTACAGGATTCGGGTGCTGAACAAATTTATTCCCCTTTTTTATAATCTACCGTATATAAAACTATTTATGTAGTCCTCTTTGCATAGTCTACTTTGTATACAACTATTTATATAGTCTCCTATATGTAGTCCACTTTGCATAGTCTTCATTGTATACAGCTGTTTATATATTCTTTTTATGTAATCCACTTTGTATACAGCTATTTATAGAATCCACTTTATATAGTCCACTTTGTATATAGCTATTTATGTGGTCTTCTTTATATAGTCTACTGTGTATACAACTTTATATATTCTCCTTTATGTAAACCACTTTGTATACAGTTATTTATAGTCTTTTTTATATAGTTTACTTTGTAAACAGCTGTTTATATATTCTCCTTTATGTAATACAATTTGTATACAGTTATTTATAGAGTCCACTTTATATGGTCCACTTTGTAAAGTCTACTTTGTATACTGCTATTTATATAGTCTCCTTTATATAGTCTACTTTGTATACTGCTATTTATATAGTCTCCTTTATATAGTCTACATTGTATACAGCTGTTCATATATTCTCCTTTATGTAATACACTTTGTATACAGTTATTTATAGAGTCCACTTTATATGGTCCACTTTGTATAGTCTACTTTGTATACAGCTATTTATATAGTCTCCTTTATATAGTCTACTTTGTATACAACTGTTTATATATTTTCATTTATGTAATCCACTTTGTATACAGTTATTTATAGTCTTTTTTATATAGTTTACTTTGTATACAGCAATTTATATAGTCTCCTCTATATAGTCTCCTTTATATAGTCTACTTTGTATACAGCTATTTATATAGTCTTCTTTATATAGTCTACTTTGTATACAGCTGTTCATATATTCTCCTTTATGTAATGCACTTTGTGTACAGCTGTTTCTAAAGTCCACTTTTTATAGTCTACTTTGTATACAGCTATTTTTATCGTCTCCTTCATATAGTCTATACAACTATCTATAAAGACACCTTTGTATAGTCTACTTTGTATACAGCTATTTATATAGTCTCCTTTATATAGTCTACTTTGTATACAGCTATTTCTAGAGTCCACTTTGTACAGTTCACTTTGTATACAGCTATTTATATATTTATATAGTCCCCTTCATTTACAGCACTTTATATAATACACTCTGTACAGTCCTCTTTATATACTGCACTGTATATGTGAGGGATACAGTATGTAGTTCAATATTTTGCTGATGATCTAAGCAGATCCTGATACACAGTTCCCCGAACGTCAGCTGTTGGGTTTTTTTTGGAGACCTGTGTAGGTTCTCAGTATTTTTGATGAGGATTTTCACAGAATTCTGCAGTTTGCCCTCGTGGCTCCTAACCCACAGACTCTATGACTCATATTTTTATCCTTTAATATCTGGCATCCGATTTCTCCTCACGAAGGCTGTAAAACAGCGAATGATCCTGTCAGCGTAAAACTTGATTTAAGGATATAATTTAATTCCGAACAGCATTAATATGCTATCGGAGGAGACGGGGGGAGGGGGAGAAGCGGTAATAATGTGTTTATTGTGGACGGTTAGAGTCATACAAGGGCGAGGAGCCTTTATAAGTTAGGAATGTACTCGAGACAAAGACGTCAACATTGTGTCCTTCATCCTGTCAGACACTGAGTTCAGTTACACTTTTAATTTAGAGTTTGGAGAATCTCTCAGCTGACAGCACAACAACCACACTGGTGCAATTTTGTTGATGTAGAATAATATTCTGTTATTGTTGAGGTCAAAAGTTGTTTAGCTGCCTAATGTGTTTGTACACTTCTGCATTGTCGTGTGTGTGTGCACTCGCCTGTGTTGATAATTCATTGCCAAGATAACGTTGAACATTTAACTGACGTTCGTCTAGAATATCAGTCAGCGGTGCACCTTTGTTTTCCGTTGCTGAGATAGCAATACACCAGAAGTGTACCTGAACAATAATTCACAATAATGCACAACCTTGAGGGTATTATTGCTTTTATAAAACGCCTACAAACACACTATAATAAGATAAATATGGTTTGTTTCATGAATGTGTTTATTGAAAGCAAAATAATTTGGTTTTCTACGACATAATCTAGTCTGTTTTTAAATGTGATCCCTGAGTAACAGGTTTTCTGTTCCTCTAACGTACAATAATTTATTGCACATCACACATTGATATAAGTGAGACGTGCTCAGAGGTGTCACAGCTGAACGTCTCAGCCAATCAGATTTAAGGACCAGAACTACCCGTTTAAGATTCTTAAACAAGAATTCCACCATCAAAATCTGTAATCATCTTATTTTTTCAAACCCACAATATGAATCTTTGACAGTTTTTAGGTTTACAACCAAAAAAAAAAACCCAAACAAAAGCTGTTTGTTGCTGAAGGACATTAACACTGAATGATTCATTATGTTAATGCTCTCAGAACAAGGTTCACGTACGAAATACAGTCTAATACATCTGTTTGTGCTCTGCTGCTCAAAATCCATCAGTTATTGATTTTCCAAAGTTAAAACTTCCTGCAGATGAAACAAACCTTCCACGGTGCGTTACTGCTGAAGTAAACAGATGACTTGGGACACGCCTTTTTACGACCATTTTGATAACATGTAGTTTTTGACAAGGATCCATATTTTGGTTTTTGAAATTAAAAGGTATAATAGTTGAAAGAATGAAGGTAATGAATTAACATCATAACGCTTCTTGTTGCGGTGATGTCATAGTTTAAAAGATTACACTGCTGCGGGTGGAAAATGCAGCTGGATATTTTGTATTAACTATTTTTATTGTTTGTTTCATGGTGATATATGCTGTGCTTGGTTGGGATTGAATGCATACTTTTTGTTAAATTTTGAACAGTTCACAATACTTTTAAGTTTGGTATTAATGGATCATTTTTAACCAGGTTTTTTTCTTGTTTCAAATGGACGAAATAAATAATATTTTCCAAAGCAGGAGCGTGTGAGCTTGCACAGGATTCCAGCTCCACTGAAATTACCAATGTGGGTCTTTCAGCAAACTCTTAACTCTCATAACTCCTGTGTTCTGACCCCAACTATTAAGTGGGATCCTTGTAAGTTACTTTGGATAAAAGCATCAGCAATAAATTTATATATGTAAATAAAGCAGGAGGTCGTGGCCCAGTTTTATAGAATACAAAACAAACAAATTTATTTTTCAAACATAATATTTTAAAACACATTTAAACATACTAATGCATGTGCGGTGAATTTAAGAGCAAGAAAGCAAGAAACCTTTCCTCAATAAACCAAAATCCACATTTGAATACATTATGGCTCCGAACATCTACACAAATTTAAGAGTAACCGGTCATTAAATGGTGGGTACCTCTCTCTGATTTTTAATTTATTTTTGTCAAGATAAGAGTAGTACAAAATCATTCATTCATTATCCCCATGCCCATCCAAGGGAGAATGTTTCGGGCACTGAGAACAGGGCTATTTGGGGCATTTTACAGCAGCCAATTTACCTTAAATCCATGATTTTAGACTGTGGAAGGAAACAAGAGAACCCGGAGGAACCCTACACGGAGGGAATATGTGGCTAACCATATCGAACGTGCTAAGCCACCGTGCCACCCTTAGTATGAAATTAGATTATTTAGATTAGTTATTTTTCATTTTTTACAATTGTAAAGTGGAACATCGGTTTTTCTTGCTAATTTGTCCTGGAAACAAGGCAAATAATTACATATAAATAAATTGAAATACAGTTAATTAATTATAGAGACTCCAAAATACGTAAAACTAATTTTACAGAAAATTATTGCCAAAAACCGAACCAAGAAATTACATATACAGTATTTTATATATATTTTTTATTTAAATAGTAAATACACAATAAAAAGAATGTCATTTATATTTCTCATCATCAAACTTTTTTTGAGCCAACTTAATAATATCTTTTAACGTTTTTTTGCTAACGCTAGCTTCTTTAACGCTTCTTCTTCATTCACCACAATGGAAGTTATTGTGTATTTCAGCGACCTTAAGGCCACTCTCATATTTTTGAATGACTACAATCTGTAATTGTAAAACTACAAAGTCCATCTATAGGGTAAGTGGAGGAAATAGACGAAGCAGCAAGAAGTGGGCGTGTCCTAAGTTTTGACATGTCAGCATCAGTGAGATCAGTGAAATAAAAGCCTGCAGTTCACTGGTTCTCTCAGATCCGGTTCACAGCCTCTGAGGTGTTGTGATGAAACTTCACTCTGTATTAATGAATTCATCACCTAAAAGCTGCATATTGATTCCTTTAATGGCTTTGCAAATCTGTAAAGCGTCAGCCGGGTCGATTGAAGACGTGTGCAGCCGTGATAAATCACACGGGAGCGTTGGGTCCTCACTCAGTGAAGCCTGAAGATTCGGGTTACGCGTGTAAGCTCGCTTAGGAGTTCCAGATCATCCGTTCATCAGTTTCACTCTGTACATCATTGTATCTCAGATTCATTATATCAAGGGCGTGTGCTCAGCGATGGATTGGTGTCCTGTTCTGAGGGTGTCTGCCCTGTATGGGCATGGGGAACCCCCTCCCCCTTCTCGAATTTATTAAAGGATTAAACTGAAAATAATCAGAAAAGATGAGATATTAAGGGCAGTTGGCTCTAAGGTTGAGACGACTACAGATTCAGATGGTACGATTATTGATAAATGTTTAGGAAATAAAAAAACAATAAGGCACTAGAGGGCAGCATTATTGTAAATAAATTGCAGTGAAGAGGTGTTATCAGGCACGACGCGTAGCGGAGTATAGTTACACATTTTTCTTGTGACTTATTCACAAGAATACACAACCTTGTGTGTCATATTGCTTTTACAAACACAGTATAATAAAAAACAAGGTTTGATTTAAAAATGAATTTATTGAAAGCAAATTTGTAATAAACCGGTCTTCCAGTAGGTGAGCTAGTTTGATTTTTTTAAGTGTACGCTGATCGTTGAGTAACAGGGTTCCGAATTCTCTAATGATCAAAAACTGCCTTCTGGTGACCAAATTACGAAACCGAGTTTAATTCAAACACTCATAGGTGTGTGCTATTATCAATATCAGCCAATAAGACTTAGGAACCAGAAATACCTGTTTTATAATAAAGCAATAAGAGAACATACATTATTGTGAATAAACCAAGGGGAAAGCGGAGTAGAGTTACACATCTTCCCGTGGTTCTTCGAGCACCTTATTGCTTTTATAAAACGCAACATACTATAATAAAAAAACAAGGTTTGATTCATAAATGCAATGTCTGAAAGCAAATCACTAATAAACTCTTATGTTTGTAATCATGTATTTGATGTAAAGATGAAATAACATTTTTGTTATTAAACAAAAGACCACACAAGGTTCTTTGCTGATTATTAACACAAAATGAAGAACATTTAAAAGAAAACATTTTTTTTTCTTTTTTGCTGGAAGGACAAATCTGCTGCAAGTGGAACTTTATTTTTGCTCTGTGCGAGTTGCGCCACTTGCTGTAGTTATGCCTACTGGCAAAATACCTATTTTTGTTGTGGGTGCTGTCATGATTATGGCAAGGCACTCTCAAGATTATTTAATTGTTATGGTTTAATCACAATTAATTGCAAAAACAATTCATTGTTACATCCCTAGCTGGCTCTTAATATCAGTAAAAGATCCATGTCTTAAACACTACTTTCAGTTCCTGACTTTAAGTGGATTTATATTCAGGAGATAAGCGAGTTAAACATTTTAACAGCTTTACAGATGATATTTACATTGACTCTTCACCACATATAGACATTATTCAGTTGAACGTTCTAATGCAGATTTCATACAGGACCCTCGGTAATTGCGTTTGTCTGTCGGCGTGAGAGCGCTTCATTTACTGACTGACCTTCATCATGGAAATCAGGAATTCAAGCATATTTTATTCTCCGCTCAAACTCTTTGCCTGAGGACTTTGTTAATTCAATTAACCAGCATGTCGCTTTGTTACAACAGAATTTATTCAGTCTGATTTTTATTATTATTAGATACATTTTTTTTGTTTTTAACCTATAAAATTAATTCTATGGAGCATGAAATTTGGCTTTATGGCTGATGTTGAATTTTAATGTCATTCTAAATGCATATCTACCAAATTATATACGCAACTGTGTGTTAGATTTAAAAAATAACCGTCTTTTCATTATCAGGGTTTAGATTATCTTTACTTTGATGATCAAAGCGCTGAGGAAGCTGCACTGATGTCGTGCTACCAACTGAAAGGTTTCTCTACATTCTCTGTTAGTTTTCTGATGATCAGCACCATGGACAGTGCAGGTATTATTAGGGTGGTGGATGATGCTCAGTACTGCAGTGACACTGACATGTTGGTGGGCGTGTGTTAGTGTGTGTTGTGCTGCTGGAGTTTAAACCCGGTATCCACTCACTGCACACTCTGTTACCCACTTCCACCTTATTGCGCCACCTTGTGGATGTAGAATCTGAGTCAGTTGTCATTCCCATTCACAGCAGCAGCTGTGTGCATTAACTTCCTGTCTTCACGTTGGAGCTTCCACTGTGTGATGGTGTCATCAGGCAGCAAAGCAGCATGCTTCCTAATGAATAGAAATTCGGGTGGGTGCGCAATAAGTCGCTGTTCTTGCTGGCCATTTGGGCAGACGGTGCTCTGAGCAACTTGGTGAACAGTTTGTGTTCTTCACAGTTTGTGTTCTTCGTCCTCCAATCCTCCATTAATGATCAAAGGATGCTGCAGACATGATGAGGATCACCACCTCAATCATGTCACTAAGAATCATCCACCACCCAAATACCTGCGTTCTCCATGGTCCTGAACATTGCACAACAGGATTAGAGAGTATGTATCGCAGTTTACGAAACACATCAGGATTATAATGTATTATTTTCATCGCAGAGGCGATACATGCATAGCGTTTTTTGTGCTTTAGTGAAGTTTGTTTGTTTATTCATTCATTATTTTCTATGAGGGTTTCCCATACCCACCCAGGAGAGAATGTCTCGGTTGGGCACTCCATCCCACACACACACACACACACACACACACACACACACACACACAGACTATAGGTGCCATTTAGAGCAGTCAATTTACCTTGAATCTATGTTTTTGGACTGTGGGAGGAAACTGGAAAACCAGGAGTAAATCCACACAGACACAGGGAAAACATGAAAACTCCACCCAGATCGGGATTTGAACCGGGAATCCCCAGAGCTGAGGGGTAAACGTGCTAACCACTAAATTTCCATGAGTTTGTTCGTTTAATGAATCCGTATTAAGGCACAAGCTCTTGTGTAACAGATCTTGTAATGTCTGACCGCAATTATCTTCACTGCTGGGATTCAGTTTCTGTGTTTTATGATGCAAGAAGCAAAATAAATTTATAGACCACCAGTTATGATCTAAAACTTCATCTTTATGCTGGGCGGCAGAGTGATGTTGCTGTTAGCATGTCCACCTCTTAGCCCTGGGGATCCTTGTTTAAATCTCAGTCTGGGTGGAGTTTTCATGTTCTCCTTCTGTCACATGTTTTTTTTTTTTTCCTTCCAGAGTCACTAAACATGGATTTGAAGTAAATTGGCTGCTCTAAATTGCCCCTATATAGTGTGATTCTGTGTAAGGGAGTGTGTGCATATTGATGTATTGGTGCCATGTCCTGGGTGTATCTGCCCAAAGCCCGAAACATGCTTCCCTGTATGGGCATTGGAATCTTAGTAGATGATTAAGCGGGCGATAATGGGTAAATGGATCTATATATGTAGTAGGTGGAGGTGATGCCATGGACAGTGAGGTGCAGAAACAAAGTTCTGTACATAACAAAGTCCAACTTTTACAGATTCATCTCCGTTATCTGTTTCCTTTAACTGCAGAAGCTTCAGGTCCTTATTTTCCTCATCCCTCTGTTTCGGGAGAATGTTTTCTGTATCTGTTTGACTCTTAGACCTACATTTGGAAGCGTAGACTTTGCGCTTGGCGGTGCTTCTGCCTCTTTTAAAAGGAATAAAATAAAAGAGTGGAATTCATCGGTGTTTTTGTTCAAATGACCTTTTCTGTAATGCACGGTTGTGGACCAGGCGCAAGATTCGCGATAAATAGAGAAATATAAAATAAAAACTGGATTTTTCAAGGGCAGAATCTAATGTAAGCAGCAGGGTGAAGACTGTGTGTGTGTGTGTGTGTGTCTGTGTGTGTCTGTGTGTGTG
>JAOUQT010081757.1:0-10029 GCA_025769995.1 Xyliphius kryptos
GTCTCGCATGGTCTTGCTCACGACCCCGACTCGCCCGGACCTGCTCGCGATCCCGTCTCGCTCGGTCCTGCTCGCGATGCTGTCTTGCCCGGTCCTGCTCGCGACCATTTCTCGCCCGGCCCTGCTCACGACCACGTCTCGCCCGGCCCTGTTTGCGACCCCATCTCGCACGGCTTTGCTCGCGATCCCGACTTGCCCAGTCCTGCTCGCGACCCTGACACACTTGGTTCCCCTCGGGGTAGGAATGTCTGGGGGTGGGAGGAATGCTTGCCTACATTGGAGTGTGAGGTTTTAGCTTTGTGCCTGGATCTCGCTGTTGGTGTTTTTTATTATGTGCAGGACAAAGAGGAGGGGCTTAAGGACAAGGGCTGCCGAAAGCAGGAGAGCTCCTCTTGCTCTCCTAAAGGGGTTGTCCCCAAAGCTGTTGGCAGGCGGAGGCCATCCAGCCCACAGACTGCACCCTGGAGGCCGTTCTGCCCCAAAAGCGTCAGCCGAAGGCCATACAGCCCACAGTGTCTTAGCCGAAGGCCGTCCAGCCCAAAGTGTCTCGTCTTTGTCGTAAAACTCAAGGCTGTCCTACTCGTCGTCCGTCCGAGGGGCGGAGAACTCAAGGCCGTTCTCATTGTCATCTGCCAGTAGAGCAGAGAACTCAAGGCCATCCTCCTCGTCGCTCGCCCAAGCGGCGGAGCCATAAAATCCGTCCTCCTCGTCGCCCACCGGAATGGCGGGGATCTGCTTCTCCTCCCCATCCTGCCCTCCATTGCGCCCTCTTCTGTAGGATGCTTTAAAAAAGGGGGGTTGGGGGCGATATGTCAGGAGCGCTCCTTACCTGTTTCATTTCATTTTCAGTTAATTAACTCGGCTTTGTCCTCATTTGTTAATTAAATGTTCTGTTTTTTTATTTGTTTCTTTCTGTCATGTGATCAGGACTTTTGCTTTATAATCTCCTTGTTTCCTTTCCGCAGACAGATCAGCATTAGTTATGTTACGCATTGTGCGTTTACCTTATGTTGAGTTCTTCTCTATTGTCCCTATATGTTGCTTAATAAACCTTTTCACTTTCCACCACCTCCTAGATCCATTCAGGGCGCCTAGCACGCCACAACACGGGCTCAACACCTGTTTGTGACAGAGTGAGGGCATTGGGTTTTATAGGTATTTTTACCAGATGTCTGTAACAACCCAAGTAATTCATACATACAAAGAAAACAAACCATAGATGTCCAGAAACTAAATTATATGGAATGGCACAGGGAACAAGTATTGAACACATGAAGAAAGGGAAGTGCAAAAAGGCATGCAAAGCCATGACATCAGCTGAACTCTCTCAGTAATAAGAAAGCAATCCCGCCTCTTGTCAGTGCTAATTAATATCAGCTGGTTCAGTCCCAAATGATGGCCTGATATCACACAAGAAACATCTCATGATGAATTATCAGAAGTGTTGTCCAGGAGCCAAGGACCTGGTTTGGAGGTGGGAACATCATGGCGTGGGGCTGCTTTTCAGCATACGGTACTGGCAAACTTCAAATAATTGAAAGAAGGATGAATGGGAAAATGTACAGAGACATTCTTGATAAAAATCTGTTGTCATTTACTAGGATGATGAAGATGAAACATGGGTGGATATTTCAGCAAGACAATGACCCCAAACACACAGCCAAGGAAACTCTCAATTGGTTTCAGAGAAAGAAAATAAAGCTGCTAGAATGGCCCAGCCAATCACCTGACTTGAATCCAATAGAAAATTTATGGAAAGAACTAAAGATCAGAGTTCATAGAAGACGCCCACAAAACCTTCACGATTTGAAGACTAGATTTTCCTTACAGAAGGCATCTTGAAGCTGTCATTGCCAACAAAGGCTTTTGTACAAAATATTAAATACATTTCAGTAAGCGTGTTCAATACTTTTTTCCTGTGCCATTCCACATAATTTAATTTCTGGACATCTGCGGTTTGATTTCTTTGTATGGTTGGTTTACTTGTGTTGTTACCATTATCTGGTGAAAATTTAATGTCAATATCACCTCTAGAAATATTATTAAAAATGGTGAAATTTTCAATACTTATTTCACCCGCTGTATGTCCAGTGATGGATTGGCGTCCTGTCTTTGGAGTGAATCCCCTCTAAATTACTTCCAAATTAAGCAGAAGTTTATATGATGAACATAAAACAAATAAAGAAAAATTCTAGAGGATAACAAGATGTGACATAATGATATTAAATGGATTTTTACTTGTCATTGACATATTATAATCAGCTTTTAAAGCATGTATTTGTTTTATTTTTCTATTTTGCACTGGTATATAATGCTATTGTAAGAGATATTGTAAAATTACTGGCTATAAAACAAAAAACAAAGAAAATATCTATCAGTGTTTGTGTGTGCAATAGCACAATGTCCAACAGACTTTGGTTATTCTGCCAATTAAATTTGTTATGACACACGTTCCAGCCTATAGGCCTGAGGATTTCCATAAACTAAAACTCCCCATAAACACAATGTGATTCTGTTTGATGGAGTCCAGGTGCAATGAGCAAGAAGTCCAGATCATAATAAGAAACATGTGAAGACAAGCTCTATTTACTGCATTAATTATGAGGGGCCTATGGATCAAAATGTAAAGTAAAAAATATTTCTATAGTTGCCTTATAGTGAAAAAAAATCTATACGCTATATAGCTTATAGTGACCAAACAGCTAATAAGCTGTTGTTCTAGCGTTAACATCCATGTGGTTTGTTTGTGCAGATGTTTTTTTTTACCTTGATGTCTCCAGCATTAAATACATCCCTTTATTTGAAATATGAACATTGTTTCTACGCCACACAAGAGGCCAAAGACTGAGATTTGAAAGTTTTTCTGTAAGAACACCTGTCTATACACTTAATCAATCACACTCCAGCCTCTCTACCATACCAGAACTCAACGAGCTAAAACTGTAGACCTGCACAAGGCTGGGATAAGCTACAGGGCAAAAACTGCACAATTATTAGAATTATTTAAAAAACAAGATGTATCAATCTTCCTTCTTCCTCCATTTAAGTTTTCATTTACTGTGTTTAGAAGAAAAGAAAACATCAACAGCAAGACACTGTCCCAACCACGAAGCATGGAGGTATAAACATCATACTTTAGTACTTTAGAAAAATGGGGAAAAGCGCTATATAAATAAATTACTTGAACGTGAAAAATGGGATCATGTATCACAAGACTTTGGCCATTTTGGTCATGACTAGGTCTTCCCACATTGGTAAAAAGCATTGCAAGGTCCTGTAGTGAGTTTCCAGTCTTCAGACCTGAACATAAAAGAAATGCTTTGGTGGGAGCTGGAACTCAGTGCTGCCCTGTGACAGCTCCGAAACCTAGATCTATATGAAGATCTATATGGAGGAGTGAGCCAAAATCCTTGTCAAACCTAACCAGACAGTTAATTAAATTATAGTAGCTATTTCACTTTTATATTTTCTAGCTATCTAGGTCTACGGTAACTTGAGTTTATCAAAATACAATTTTAAAAGAAAACACTTTAAAAAACCTATGTGGATAGAAAAAACAAAACTTAAACAGCTACTAATAAACTTAACTACTTCTACATTGTATTTACAAGCTAGCTAAATTTGGCTAACTTCATTGTGTAATGATGTGCTCATATCTATTGAAATAATCAAATAGGCACAATCAAACTTATTAACAAATTGTATTTCAATAATCATACGCAAGTCTTACATTTAGTACATGCTAACTAACAGCAGTAGTACAACATCTGAAATGCGATTGTGGGGTCTATACTGCAAAATACTGGTAAAAACATTTATTATTCAAATAGGAGCTCTGTCCTCATGGTTAGCACTACAGCATCACAGCAAGATGGTCTCCGGTTTGATTCCCAGTTGGGGCTGACAAAGGTGCTCTTTATATGGAGTCTGCATGCCCTTCCTGTGCCTAAGTGGGTTTTCATTAGGTACTCCAGTTTCCTCCAACATTCTTTAGGTGTATAGTTGGTTTGCATAGACTTATCCCAGACTTTTAAGTTTTGTTGTGATCCAACCTCCACCAACCATGTTCTATATTAATAAAATTATATATTAATAAATAAAAATTAAATTAAGTTTTTCTTGCTGATTGGTCACTGATAAATACATGACTGGTGGAAATTTACTAGCTGGTGGGTGACTGAAATGTGCTATTGCTTACAAAACCCTTTTAGGGGCTATTTAGTTCTTATAAAAATTTAAACTGTAGTTACAGATACAATATGAAACAGATACGATATGAAAACAGCAACATCACTTGTGTTTACCATAGTGTATTCTGAGATCATCTTTACATCTTTACAAACCGGTGTCTTTTTTCTGCAATGTTTTCATTGTTGTACTTTCATATGCTCTTAATCAAATATGTTGGCCTTTAAGTCTCGTAATGGGATAAAGTCACCGTGACTGACTTTAAAAGTAATTAACACAGTGTGTGTATGTTTGTGAGCATCCATACACTTATGTGCATGGCTGCATATATTGACTCTCCTGTCTCTTAGCATAGCACTGTTGTATCTTCTTTGTAAAACATCTAAATATAATTAATTGTTTTTTATATGTCTATGTTCAATAATGTTCCACTGGTTTAATCAAGTACACGTTCAAATAAAATGCAGAGTAATATACAAGAGCAGTTAACAAGAAAACAAACCTAATCCAGAAATTGTTCACCTAAAAGTAGGTCTTTTGCCCCATTTTACTAGCAGATCTATTAAAAATGTTTTACATAAATCTTTTCATGGGACAACCCTGACAAAATTACACGTTGACACAAGTGTGTGCAGCTTATATAACATTGTAAATTGATTCTTCCTTCAAAATAACTCTATATTCAGCCATTGTTGTCTAAACCGCCAGCAACAAAGGTGAGTACACATCTATGAGACTACTCTTCTAAATATTTAAATTGAGCCTTGCTTGTCATTTTCCCTTCAAAATGTTCTCACTGTTACCAGGTCTCGTGTGTGCATAGGGAGCAGGTGTTAAGGGACACATGAACTCGAAAATGTACTGTGAAATGCAGAACATGACCCCCTCCCTTCGGGAACTGGGTCGCAGGGCAGTGTCCCAGCATGATAATGACTCCAAACACACATCTGAGACTACCATTGCTTTACTAAAAAGGTTGAAGGTAGAGGTGATGGACTGGCCAAGCATGTCTCCAGACCTAAATCCAATATAACATCTTTGGGCTATTCTCGAGTGGATGGTGGAGAAGTGCAAAGTCTTGAATATCCTCCAGGTCTGTGATGTCCTTTTAGAGGAGTGGAAAAGCATTCCAGTGGTAACCTGTTGTTATGCCTCTCGAGGAAATGACAGGAGCGAGTAGAGGAAATCAAAACGTCCTTTATTGCAGTCCAGCAGTCAAACAAGGGAGCGTCCCACAAGGCCAATACAAAAACCCAAAAATAAACAAAACAACCAAAAACAGGTAACGAAGAGGAACCCGGAAGTAGAGCCGGTCAGCCTTCAGAGCGTGGGAAGCACACAGCACAGCTAAATGACAGCACGCGTGCCAACTGCAGGATCTAGGACTAAACACGCCGATCGCACGGCTGACGATCTGCTGTAGGAATCTCCTAAAAAACACTGAGTCAGAAAGAATCACAAAAACCAGGTAAGAGGCATGCGCGGCAAAACCGCCGTAGACAGCCACACCGTAGTGTGGACGAGAAAACCTTCGTGTCGAGCATGCGTGGATGTGCGCCTCAAATAGGCGGTGCCGGAGGTAAGTGTGATGACAAACAGCTGAACCTAATAGACAGGAGAAGCAGATCGGTTAAGGTGTAAATTAGGAGGAAAAGAAGGTGAATGTGTAACACCTGTGAAGCTCTGGTAAACTCCATGTCCAGAAGAGTTAAGGCAGGTGTGTATTCACTTTTGTTGTCAATAGTTTAGACATTAATGGCTGTATATTAAGTTATTTTGATGGAATAATAAATCTACACTGTTATATAAGCTGCACACAGACTACTTTTTGTTGTGTCAAAGTGTCATTTTGTCAGTGTTGTCCCATGAAAAAATATCCTTAAATGTGAGTGGTATACTCACTTTTGTGATACATTGTGATATATGGGGCAATTAAGAGCAGTCAACTTACCTTGAAGCAATGTCTTTTTGGACTATGGGAGGAACCCAGAGAAAACCCACACAGACATGGGGAGAACATGGAAACTCCAGCCAGATTGGTATTTGAACCAGGAATCGCCAGCGCTGAAAAACAGGCGTGCTAACCACTAAACCACTTTGCCACCCCACTAAGATATTGTTTTTATCTTCTTTTTACTCTTAGTTTTAGGTGTCAGCACATCCTTACTTATCCATCCTTATTTTCTGTTCTTGGGACAGGTATTACGATTGCACTGATAGCTACATCACCAATGGTGGGACAATTTGGCATGTCTAGAAAAACAACTGGAGACCACAGGGAATAAAATCCGTGACCTTGCCATGTAGAAGAAGTGCTAACTGCTGCACCACTGTATATTATAAGTTTAATATTCTGCACAGCACATTTTTTAAATGAATATAAGAAAAAATCAAGGACCCAGCAGTGCTGCATAAACACAAAAGATGTATTACTTGGATTAGTGATTAAGTATGGGTACATATTTAGATTTTGAGTATGAGAACAAATTTAGACAAATGAGTATTTTGATCACATCACCTTTTTTATACATGTTGATCTACTCCAAGCTGTATTGGCTTGAAGTTCAACTGATTAAATTAAACTAAGTAAATCAGGTGATGTGCATCTCTGTAATGAGAAGGGGTGTGGTATAATGACATCAACACCCTATATAAGGTGTGCTTAATAATCAGGCAACTTCCTTCCTTTGGAAAAATGGGTCAGAAGATGGCTGGACGGACTCTAAAAAGTCAAAAATTGTGAGATGTCTTGCAGAGGGATGCAGCAGTTTTGAAATTGCCAAATGTATAAAGTGTGATCAATTGAGCATTCCATGGCAAATAGCCAACAGGGTCGCAAGAAGTGTGTAGGAAAAAAAAAACATGAAGCTGCCAAGATGCCATTTGCCACCAGTTTTGCCATATTTCACAGCTTCAACATTACAGGAGTATCAAAAAGCACAAAGTACTCAGGAACATGGCCAAGGTAAGGAAGGCTGACAAACTGCCACCTTTGAACAAGAAACATAAGATAAAACGTCAAGACTGGGCCAAGAAAATCTTAAGACTGATTTTTCTATGGTTTTACGGACTGTTGAAATGAGAGTGACTCTTGATGGATCAGTAAAGGGCAAAAAGCTCCACTCCTACTCAGACGCCAGTAAGGAGGTATGAGCTGGTATCATCAAGGAGGCACTTGTGTGCCCTTTTTGGGTTGAGGATGGAGTGAAGCTCAACTCGCAGACCTACTGCCAGTTTCTGGAAGACACCTTATTCAAGCGGTGGTACAGGAAGGTATTGTTAAAAAACAACAACATGATATTCATGCCGGACAGTGCTCTATCACATGCATCTAAATACTCCACAGTGTAGCTGGCCATTAAAGGTCTAATAAAGAAAAAACAGTACACTTCCCCGAACAGTGTCTAGGAGGCTGTAGTGGCTGCTGCACGCAATGTTAATTGTAAACAGATTAAGCACCTGACAGAATTTGGATGGAAGGCTTTTGAATGTCATCATAAAGAAAGGTGGCTATATTGGTCACTGATTTGTTTTTGCTTTTGTTTTTGGATGTCAGTAATGTTTATTTCTAAATTTTGTTTTGTTATAATGGTTTACCTGGTGAAAATAAACAAATGCGATGGGTATATATTTGGTTTTTATTAAGTTGCCTAATAATTCTGCACAGTAATAGTTACCTGCACAAATAGATATCCTCCTAAGATCTGAATCTAAAAAAAAACAAAAAAAACCTCTCCAACTTCCACAATATTAAGCTTTGATATTTTTGAGACTTTTGGGTTAATTGAGAACATAGTTGTTGTTCAATAATAAACAGAATCCTCTCAATTTGTAAAATATTGGTAAAATATCCTGCATTAAAATTAATTTTTCTATAAACTGATAAAAAACCAACACTTTTATACTCCTAAAATGTCACCTTACAAGCATAAAACTAAATCCAATAAAAAAAAAATTATGGTAATAATTTTTGCTAGAAAATGTATTATGTTTAAAAACTGTCCATGTGACTTTTAAACTTTTCCCAATTGTAAATTCTAAAGACAAATGAAATTATTGCTAAGAGCAAATTTAATGTATAATGTTTAATAATTTCCCCTTTTTTCCCTTTTTTGTTGAAACAGGTTTTGGAATAGGGTGGTAGCACAGTCCAGGCTTAAATCCTAATGTTAGTGAGTGGAAAACCATGTTAGTTTTCTTCAGGTTTTCTGTCCCAATTATAAATCATGAATATAAACCATGTTCAATATTTATGACTTATATTCCTATAGAATGGGGTGGATGCCAGAGGAATAGTTTAAAACCCAACATTGACATAAATTTTAATGGGATAAACTTAATAACACGTCCTTCATTTCAGCCATGGTTCATCCACACCTTTTTTTCTGAGCAGAAAAATGCTCCACAGGCATAACAATGACTTTAAATTTTTTTTAAAGAAAATTGTTTTAAAGAAATTACTGCATGATCTTCATGAGTTCTGGTCACGAGACCATACATGATTTTTTTAAAACAAGTGGTAGACATTACACCCTGTACTTGTCAGAATCATAAATAAAGCTATAAAAGAGAAAGAAAATTCTTAAATACTTTTAGCAGGCTTTGGGCTATATTGTGGGCATTATGAACATGGACATGAAAATTATAGCCTAATCTTCAAAGCACAAGTAGTGTAATCCAAATGTTTTCAGCTCTATTAATCAAGATACTTTAGTTTTGTGTTTATGCAGTTTACTGGTCTGTGTTTATGCTACGCCTCTTAATTACAGTATATGGCAGTACTGGCTCATAAAAGATATTTGTTTTCATCTCTTTATAAGAAACCTAAACCATGATGCCAGCCTTATAAAATGTTCCTTTTGGGCAGCTATTTTAATCCAGTTTTCCCCATAGATAAACTTTTTAATGCATTTTCGAAGGAGCAAAATAACATATTTTTACTTGAAAATGTCATTTAAAGTTTAGTAAAAATATACAGGACCTTGTAGTTATGCTGACAAGATTTTATCACAATGTCTGTAAATGTGATTACAAGGATTGACAAAAATGATTCAGTATATTGTAATATTTAAAGATAGGCATAGATGGTATTTTTCCACATTAAATAAATAAAGCCACAACAAAACTCACTATTTTTTGTGGTCTGTACCACTAAAATTACTTCCAGATAAAAAAAAAATCATCTGTAACTAATTTGACTTGTAATTCAATATATTTTCCAATAAAAAAAAGTTTTGGCTAACACATCGTGAAGCACTAGATAAATAACAATCCAATAAGACTGTTGGTGGTGCTACAGTATGTTCTAGGCTTAAACTCAATGTGTTTTGCATCATACCAAAGGTAATTTTGTAAAGAACGTGGTTTCTAAATAATGTAAAACATCCTACTCCTGCCTGCTAGGTCTAATCTCACTTTCATTATGGATGTAATATGTAATACTATGATGATTGCAAAGGCATTTATGCGGCCCTCAGAAGAGTAAAATATTATGGTGGAAAAAAACTGGATCCAATTTTTCCCAAAATTGAAAGTTTAAAACAGAAACAACAGAACACAGAGTAGGTTGAAGAGGTGCTGTTTTATTATCCCCTTGCTCTTCTGACTTGGCTCAGTAGGATGTGGTATACTGTAGACATCCAGTTACACTGGCTGGCATCACTGGCCGATCACACAATCAATGAATTTGGTGCTTACAATGAATCTTTTTTATTTCCTTTTAGATGTGCTTATCAGGTGTTGTTACCGGGGTGTGATAGCTCAGTGGTTAGGGTGTTAGGGTGTTGGGCTACCAATCTAAAGGTTGGGGGTTCAAATCCCAGGTCCTCTGAAGTTACCAAT
>JAOUQT010081766.1:0-10028 GCA_025769995.1 Xyliphius kryptos
GTTAATACATTAACACTAATTAGGTCAACTGCCAACATGATTGGGTATAAATAGAGCTTTTAAGAGTGTCTGTGTTTCTCTGAAGCCAAAATTGTTATAGGATCGACAATTCCACCACTGTTGTGCAGCAATACCAGAATGGTGTTACCCAGCGTAAAATAGCAAAGACTTGTAAGTTATCATTATCAACTGTGCATAACATCAAAAGATTCAGAGAATCTGGAGCAATTGCTGTGCCTAAGGGTCAAAGCTGTAAAACTCTATTGGATGCTCGTGATCTCCGGGCCCCTAAACATCACTGCACCTCAAATAGGAATGCCACTGTCAAGGAAATAACCATTAATGCAGAGAACTATGTTCAGGTTCTAGAACAACATAGGCTCCCGTCTAGACATCATCTCTTTCAGAGAAGAACCAGCATTTTTCAACAAGATAATGGATAACCTCTCTCCTTTTTATTTGGTTTCAGGTGTGGTCTTTAAATTAGCTATTACAGGTGAGTTTAAATAAGCCTGAATATTTGAATATATTGAATATTTACCCTACATTGTGAATAGGTGCTAACAATCTTGTCCTGCCCATTTTTGGAGTTTCGTGTGAAATTATGTCAAAATTGCCTTTTTTTCTGTTTTTTTTTTTTTTGTTCCAATACACACAAAGAAAATAAACATGTGTTTAACAAAACATGTAATTGCAATAATTTTCTGGGAGAAAAAAAAAATTTCAGGGGTGTCAACAATTTCACACACACGTATACATACGTGTGTGTGTGTGTGTGTGTGTGTGTGTGTGCGTGTGCGTGTGTGTGTAGTGAGGAAAATAAGTATTTGAACACCCTGTGACTTTGCAAGTTCTCTCACTTAAAAATAATGGAGGAGTCTGAAACTTTCATGTTAGGTGAATGCCCACTGTGAGAAAATCCGGAAACAAAATGTATGATTTTTTAAATGATTAATTTGTATGTTACTGCTGCAAATAAGTATTTGAATACCTGTGAAAATCAGTGTTAATATTTGGTACAGTGGCCTTTTTTGCAATTACAGAGGTCAAACATTTCCTGTAGTTTTTCCCCAGGTTTGCACATACTGCAGCAGGGATTCTGGCCCATCTTCTCCAATTCAGCCAGGTTTCTGGGTTGTCACTGAGGAACACAGAGTTTGAGTTTCCTCTAAATGTTTTCTATAGGGTTTAGGTCTGGAGACTGTCTAGGTCACTCCAGAGCCTTAATGTGTGCTTTGGGTCATTGTCATGTTGCAAGACCCAGTCACAACCCATCTTCAGTGCTCTAACTGAGGGAAGGAGATTGTTTCCCAAAACCTTGAAATACATGGCCCTAGTTATTATTTTCTTAATACAGTGCATTCGTCCTGTTCCATGTTCAAAAAACCCCCACAAGGCATGACGCTTCCACCCCCATGCTTCACATTAGGGTTGGCCTTTTTGGGATGGTGCTCATCATTCTTCGTCCTTGGAAGATGCGAGTGGAATTAGGGCCAAAACATTCTATTTTGGTCTCATCTGACCACAGAACATACTCCCATGACTCCACTGGATCATCCAAATTGTCATCGGCAAACTGAAGATGGGCCTGGACGTGTGCTGATTTAAGCAGAGGAATCTTCTGTGCCATGCATGATGTCTTAGTGTATTACCCACAATAACCTTGGAAACAGTGGGGCCAGCTTTCTTCAGGTCATTGACCAGCTCTTCCCGTGTAGATACGCCACGAGGTGAGATCTTGTGTAAAGCCCCAGTCAAAGGGAGATTGACAGTCATGTTCAGCTTCTTCCATATTCTAATAATTGATTTACAAGTTTATCTTTTTTCACCAAGCTGCTTGGCATTTGCCCCGTAGCCCATTCCAGCCTAGTGGAGGTCAACATTTTTGTCTCTAGTGTTTTTGGACAGCTCTTTGGTCTTAGTCATGTTAGTAGTTGGAGTCTTACTGATTTTGTGGGCTGGGCAGGTGTCTTTATACAGACAACAACCTCAAACAGTTGCTTTTAATATAGAATAATAAGTGGAGTGTAGGTGGAGTAAAGGGTCTTTAAGGCCAGAATTTTTGCTGATTGGCAGGTGTTAAAATAATTATTTGCGGCAGTAACACACAAATAAATTATTAGGAAAATCATACATTGTGATTTCTGGATTTCTTTTTTTAGATTATGTCTCTGACAGTGGAAATGCACCCACAAAGAAAATTTCAGACCCCTTAATGATTTCTAAGTGGGAAAGCACAGTACAAGCCAAAAATCTGGACACACCTTCTCATTCAATTGGTTTTCTGTATTTTCATGACTATTTCTATTGTAGATTCTCACTGAAAACATGAAAACCATAAATGACCACAAGAGTACTAAAAAAAGGTAAAACAACTGAAAACATATTTTATATTCTAGTTTTTTCAAAATTGCCTCCCTTTGCTTTGTTACTGTTTTGCACACTCTTGGCATTGTAACTAATTATACTAATTAACCCTTATAGGCACACCTGAAAACCATTTCAGGTGACTACCTCTTGAAGCTTATTAAGAGAATGCCAAGAGTTTGCAATTCAGTAATCAGAGCAAAGGGTGGCTATTTTAAAGAAACTAGAATATAAAATGTTTTTAGTTATCTCACCTTTTTATTGTTACATCTATAACTACACTTGTTTATTCATATTATTGATGCCTTCAGTGATAATCTACAATGTAAATAGTCATGAAAAAACTTGGGGCCTGTACTGTATACACACACAGCATATATATTTTAGTGCTTGCAACTCAGGACAGAGGCATGTTAATTTATTCTTTAATTTTGTATTAAAGTATGTATTAAGATGATGTGGCTGTTAGTTAATCCAACTATGCCAAAATGTTTAATAAGAGAAAGAGAGGGTCTACAGACACTTGTGGTAGCATGTTTCTAAAATCCCAATATACACGTCTATGTAAATGGTTCTTTAACAAATAAACAAGTCACCTATGCTATTGAGGCCTAGCTGCTTTAATGTGGGCCTCCATACACTTTTTATTAAGGACATTTACCATATGTCATATTCAGAATAACTGACTGATCAAGCATTTTTTAAAAATCTGAGTAAATAAATTTGCCAAATAAATCTTGTCTCATCATCTTCCGCTTAATCCTCTACTGTGTTCACCATGCCCATCTATGGGAGAACGATTCAGGCTATAGGCAGATACACACAGGACAGGGCGCCAATCCATCACTGACCAAACACACACCCAAACATAACATAGAGCAGCCAATCCACTTTGAATCAATGTTTTTAGACTGTGGGATGAAACCAGAGAACCTGGAGGAAACCCATGCGAACACGGGGAGAACATGAAAACTACTAAGCCACCATATCAGCAGCTTCAGAACAAGCAACTGGTGTTTAATGTAAAATCACTTCCTTTGTTTTTAGAGGTTATTAATACATAATTCAATAATTAATAATAACAATAATTCTCAATAAGTAACTATTAAAATCACTTTGTACAACAAGACATTATATTTCTTTTTCTGTTGTTTTGTGGTTAAAATTTTTGGTTGGAACCTGTAAAAAAGTCAATAGTAAAATATTTGAAGATATTTGCTTGAATCTGAGCCAGTTTCTTAATAAAAAAAAAAGATTAAAAAGACACGGAATAAGCTCCCGCCCCCCCACCAACGTAACCATCCAAAGGCTATTCTCAGTCCTGAACGCACACGTACGTTTCCACACCTTCCCGTTCGATTACGCTCCTTTGATTTGATGAATAAAAATTGAGGCAATTTTTGAGACTAAACAAGCAGCAAGTCATCGAAAAAAAATCATCTGAACTCTCAATTCTATTCCACATGATGCAGCCATTAATACATCCTTCCTGAAAGAAGCATAATCATCCTATTTGCCATACGCATGGAGCAGCTACGCTTTTAATAGTTGTGTTTCCGTAAATTGTATGTATTTCACCATGTCCTGATCAGAACTTCATATTTAGGGCACAAAAAAGTTCTAATCCAGATTCACATGAAAACAAATATAATGGTACTGTGTACTGACTCGGCTTTATTTTTAGGCTTTAATTTAAAATTTGATACCCCACCTCACTGTACACGCTGTCAAAAATCAGAACACTGTGCTGTTTATGACAAATCACTGATTTCCAATGATTCAAAAATTCTGTATTATTATTCTGGATTTAGCCTTTGATTAACTCGTTTTTAAAATGCTTATCTTTAGCTAACTTTAGTAAGGAATATGCATCAAACATTTGACAGGGTTCTTGAGCGGTCACACAAAAGCCTGCACAGATGTTAATCAAATCACCCGAAATGATGGAGTCCACCATCCTCCTTTGCTCCACAGTAATAAACAGCACTAACTGAATGAAGAGACTCTGCAGGATCGAACAGCCCATAAAATAAACCTCTCAATTACATTCCTTATGGGTCTCGAGAACATAGAACCACATTAGACTGTAAACAGATTGTGCAGAGATGAAAGACAGCATCATTCTGATATGAAACAAACACTTACTTTGTGATCATCACATTAGGAGGTTTTGTATGAACATGGACTTGTGCTGAACTGGATTTGTGTGAAACAGTTGCTGTGTTCATTATGAATTAGGTACAAGTCACCGAATATTAACCTTCAGCCAAGGTCGTGTGGAAAAGGGTTAGAACTCAGGTGCAACAAGTCTGGAGTGCATCAATACAGTACATGCTCCTTTAGTTAGTAAAAGCTTCACAAACTGGAAACCCAATCAATAGGTCCTAACCAAAGTGGCTCACAAGGTCAAATACACCACCACACATCAAAAGTTTCATGGTTCACATGAGAATGAGGACATCCTTCAGGTTTAATTCCGCAATGTTACAAAGAATATACATGTGAAACAGCATAAGTTTTAAATACATATGTATGTTTTATCTATACTAATAAAAGGCAAAGCCCTCCCTCACTGACTGCCTCACTCATTACTAATTCTCCAATTTGCCAAATACCTAGAAGGCTGAAACTTTGCATTCGGATTTCCTCCCATATTTTTAGAAAACTAACTAATTCTCGCCTTCCTACATGCAACTTTCATATTGCCATAAAAAGCAAGATCCTTCCACATCGGTGTCTTTCCGTGTACCTCCAAGGCTGAAACTTGGCACTGTGATTATCTCATCAGGAGCATGCCCAGGCGTTGTAGGGAGATTATACAGGCACGTGAAGGCCAACCACACTAGTGACACTCATTTGAACTTGTCTTATGGAATTTCCATTGCTGTTGGATCAGCCTGTCATTTGATTTTCCACTTTGATTTTGAGTATGACTCCAAATCCAGACCTCCATGGGATAATAATTTGTATGTACATTTTAATCATTTTAAATGTTATTTTATCATTCCACTTTCTGCTAAATAAAGATTTTCAATTGAAATGTTTTATTACTTGAGATCTAGGATGTGTTATTTTGGTGTTTCCTTTATTTTTTGAGCAGTGTTTATATAAAAGTTCTCTTCATGGTAGCGCAGCAGAGGTTTTCGGCTAGTTTTATCATGAATACCGCTTTTGACGCTGTGAGACCTGTGATGTTCTATTAGAGACAGAAGTTCGAAACAAAAGACAAGTGAGAGAGCTGGAGGAGATGCAGATGCTGTGATTCTTATTGGAGGTGATGAATAAAAATGAGTATATTAAAGGGATGGGACAGTATTGAGGGAGATATGATTGAGATGGAGGATGCCGAGGATGGAGCCACCAGGCAGGAGAAAGGAGAAGCTAAAGAGAAGGTTTATGGATGTGGTGAGGAAGGACTTGCAGGTGGTTGGGGTTCACGGAGAAGTAATGGAGGGACACTGACAGGGTGGTGCAGGTGTGTTTGTGTTGTTTTGCTGGATTTTCATTCCTGTATTCACTTACTCTACACTTAATTACAAACATCCACCTTATTGCTCTAACTTGTGGATGTAGCATCATAAATAGTGGGTCTTCTGTTGCTGTGTCACTGTAGTACTGAGAATTATCCACCACCCTAACAATACCTGCTCTCTGGGGTTACTCACTTAGAGAACCATAAAGTAACAAAATTAAGTGACATCACAGAGTAAAGTAACATATTTAGTTCTTTGGTTAGAAGAGTTTCTAATAAAAACTAAAGGTCAGAATTTTCTTTTTCTTTCTCTCATTCTTTTCTTTTGTCCTTTTCTTACTTTCTTTTTTATTTACTGGCACTTAAACATGACCACGTCTTGCGCATACAAATGATGCATTCAGCTCTTCACCTTCAGAATTTTGACCAACCATACACTAGAGTGACACCAATGTTGGAATGCGCAGAGGAGCCCTGCACCACCACTAACATGCATTTGGTATTGTAAGTCACCTACCGGCACTCAATACATCCGTCTCGCTTTGTTTTCTCAAGAGTCTGTGATGTGGGACATCACCTTATAATAAAGTCCATCATTTAGACAGGACCACGAGGAGCAGGAAGCTTGCATGCATCAGATATTCATCATTAATACACTTCAGCAATAAACACAATGCAGTCCACAGTAAACATTGCACTGAATGAGATTCACATGAATGAGGAGCCACTGCAACGCAAACATAGAACCTGAAAAGACCTTCGGTAGGGCCCTCAAACTGGAGGGAACAGATCACATGAAACCTAAAAATTATTACAGAATATTGTTTACCAACCGAGACCAGTGCTGTAGTTTTATATAATCAACTAAACCAGAACACAGTTTGGTCATGATACAGACCCTTGGAGCAATTAGGGTTAAGGGCCTTGTTCAAGGGTCCCACATCAGTGGAACTGAGATTTAAACCACGAACTTTAAATGGTCAGCCCCACACCCTAACCACTAATCTATTAAAATGTTATTCATCTTGAGTTGTACTGAACAGTGCAGTGAAACAGCGTCAGCTGTTCGAACACCATTGTGATTTGTTTGGAAAAAGCCATTGCACTGATCACAATACATAGATCACAATATATGCCATATTACCATAACATGCTAAAATTTATGATGAATAAGTATTGCTAGTAAAAATCTATATCTTACATACTTTTAATAATATTACTGTTCATTATTTATCTTGAATTAGAAACAGATATTAGGATAACAGAATAACAGATAACAGAATTAGGGCAGCCTGTCAAAATCAAAGGAAAAATGAACACAAATAAAAAAAAAAAAAGAAAGTCATTATCTGCCAATACTAGATTTATTTTACTTCCAAATCTATTTAAGTTAAAAACAAGATTTGTAACAATTTAAGATTTTATGACTTCTTTAAGGTTCTCCTTATACTCCTTGTGGGTTTACTATGGGGTCTCCGGTTTCCTCGCGCATTCCAAATACACTTTGGTCCATGAGATGAAGAGCCCTGACTGCATCATTTGGCTTAGTTCCTGTCGGGGACCACATCCAGTGGCTGCCTCAACGTTCCCTAAACGAACCAATAAAAACGCTTCACCTGAAACTGAAAAACAGACCACCGGCACCGGTCCGAACAACTGCAGTGTAACAGGTTCGGTGAAAGAGACGTCCTCAGTGACCGCACTTCTTGACCAATCAGAGGGTGAGGTCAGAACCAATTGCTATGTAAAGTGTAGGTTACTATATGGTGAGTTTGTATGGCCTCCACCTCGACCTGTGCTCTCTAATGATTTCCATCTTTTATCTCAATGAGACATCCTGCTAAAGATAAATTTAATAATGCTGAATAAGTAACATGCTGCACTTGTTGTCACACTCACATCATGAACGTTAAGGTCCCCTCCGCAACACACACACACACACACACACACACACACACACACACACACACACACACACACACACACACACACACACACACACACCAAAGACAAGGCTTGTATTTAGATGCAGAGCTCATATTATTAAAGAACAAAGATCTCGGTCCAAAATGAGCTGTGACACAGATGAAGCGTTAAAAGTGAGAGCTGTCGAAACAATCAGTGGGTTATGGTAAATTAATGACCCCCTCCCCCATCCAGCATGTCATGATCCATTACTTCCTTTAATTATAAATAATAATCCTGATTATTACACTGGTCGGCCGCCACCAGTGAAGATGGATAGTCTGAGACATGTGGACGTGATTAAAGTCTTTTTATTTAAGAACATTTTACACCTCCTCACAGTCTCTCTCCTCCAGCAGCAGGTTATAAGCAAAGTACATGCTTCTCTGTACATGTAAATATCCATATTTGAAACATATAAACAATCTGCATTACACATTTATTGTTACACTCATAAAAATATTAAAGGGAAGCTGTAAGTCAGGTTCAACTACTGAATCAGGGAAGTAACCGTTAACATTACCAGTGTCCAAAGGAGGCGCTCATTATATCTCAATTTTCTCCCGCAGTGCAGGTATATATGTAGTTTATACCACATCCTTCAGGGTTGAAGTTGAGGGTCTTTGGGTGGTTGGGTGGGGAGGTCTCTAAAATCATTTTATCAACGCTCAGCATTCTTTATATATATATATATATATATATATATTTTTTTTTTTTTTTAAACTTACAATCTCATTCCTTACTATCCAGAATATTATTAAAATGATCTTACGTTGTTCTCCTAATGGTTACATGGTAGTTTTCATCAGTATGTGATTATTTATGTGTTATAGTCAAAATTATTAAAGATTTTAAAACCAGTCCTGAATTACAGTAGCTGAATGACATTTATATTCAGGTCCCTTAAACTGATAAAGGAAATAAATCAATTACAGGGAATGTTTTTTTGTTACGGCTGTACAATGGGGTCCAAACCCAGAACTGAAATTAAAGGTTCACATAGCTTTCAAACAAAATCAGAAGTGAAACAGTAAAGTCTGTTTGTTTCTGTTACAGTAATGGTACTATAAATATGATGGAAATTATGTGCACACCAAACAGGGAACCTTTAACATTAATTTCACTGTTTTTCTTGCTCTGTTAGCTCTTTAAACAAACAGAATAAATAAAAAACAAAGAGGAGGAAGAAAAAAAATGGAATGTAGAAATATTATTATCAGTAAAAAATAAGAAAAATAGTCTATAAGATATATATAAGTATAAGATAAAAAATTAAACATAAAAAACTAATTAAAGAAATTAATAATAAAGCATGAGTAAAAAGAACAAAAGAGGGGAAAAGGTAGGAACTTTTTCTAGAAAAGATGAAAAGAAGAACATAAAGAGAAAAGTGAAGAAAGAAAATCGAGAAGAAAAAAAAACAAAAAAAGAAAAAAAAAGGAAGGAAAATTTTAAATTAAGAGCAAGAAATATGAGTCAAATGAAACGAGAGAAAAAAAAGAGAAAAGGACAAGAGAAAAAATACTAAAAACGTATGGAGGGACGGACGGAGTCGAAAAATAAACATGCAATGAGTCCCATTGTTATTTCTGTGACGATTTTAATTGAAAAGTATTAAAGTATTTAATTCAGTACGGACAAAAATATATAAAAACGAGTTCAATATAACACAAATAAATGAAAATGTTTTATTAGGAAACTTGACATAAAGTGATTCATCATTTTAAACACCACACTGATTTGTATCAGAATGAATGGAAAGATTACAAAATAAAAGCACGTTTCCTTTGTTCACTTGTAAAGCAAAATAAACTACACCGACTTTTGATTTAACTCATCTTAATGAGGCATGTTTTATTTACCTCAAAAAATTATTATTTACCTAATGTATTAAAGTAATGACACATTTACAAACGGAAGCAGTTTTGCTGCAAATATAAAGGCACGAAGTTTAAGTTTACACAATAAAACAAGGCTTTAATGAACCGACATTCCGTTTTAAACTTAATAATGCCTATGTACACAAATGAATATTACTAAAACAATCAAAAAAGTAAGACATAAAGAGCAGGACACTCCATGTACAGGTAGAACACTGTATTTACCTTTAGTAGATCAATCCGGAAGACGAAGAGAAAAAGATCAGAAAGGCTGCAACGCCATCTAGAGGCCGAACGGTAAAATACATCATTTACATAAAAAGTGCACTGCTGCCCTCGTGTGG
>JAOUQT010081787.1:0-10028 GCA_025769995.1 Xyliphius kryptos
GGTGTATCTGCCCAGCGCCCGAGATATTCTCCCCTGGATGGGCATGGGGAAACCCCCCCGCGACCCTCATAAAGGAATAAGCGGAAGATGATGAATGAATATGTATATGGTTAAGGAATTAGCCTTGTATACTATAGGTCCCCAGTTTGATTCCCACCAAATACCAAGGCACCTAATTTCAATTGCTCCCTGGGTGCTATATAAAATGCTGCCAACCACTCCGGGCACATGTGCTCACTTCACTCAGTGTGTGTATATGTGTGTTTTAGTGCACAGGTGGGTTAAATGTATAGGATAAATTCCTCTGTGTGTAAGTACTGTAGGCAAAATAGATCACTTAATTTTCCAGCAACTTCTTTGTAATAGTATGTAGGATTTGTGGGTTTTTTTTTCTCTACATACTAAACAAGTCAGGAAATGTAAAGTTCAACAGTAACTTTGCAATACAACGTGCAGATGTTTGGCCCCAAAGAGGATATTGACATGCGTGAGGATGTCATGGAAATAAATTTATATCAGACTGCAAAGTAACAATCTGACAATCTTAGGATCTTAATCAATATGAAACGAAGTTCAAATAAATGATATTCGATCTTATATCCATACTCTACCCACGTTCAAGCTGTAACGTGAGCTTCGTTGTTGCACCACTTGATGGCAGTAGCATCACCTTCAAACTCCCACCTAAATCTGAAGGTGTGTGTTATTAAACATTGACATTAATTACTTATCTTTAATGGTATTTTGTATATTTCAATGTTTTAATAGCAGGATTGGAAGTGATGTCAATATAAAGATCACATTCCCTAATGTAATTCCTCTGGATGACTGTTATTAATGCCTTATCTGTGGAGTAAATGCCTTTGATTCATATTGAGTAAGAACCAATGTGTGGTTTTATTAGTATAGCAGTGATGTGATCTACAGGTTGAACTCGTTGTATTTTTAATAAAGCAGTGGTCCAACCAGCATGATCGATTTCGATCATCTCCTTTATACTGACCGTATAAATGGAAGTGCTTTGGGTGAGCGTGTAGCTGTCTCTACTGAAGTAAAGCTAATTAAGGGTAAGACATTTGTGTGGAGTGTGGGCTGACGAGCAGCTGTGTAAATATGGACAGTTGGCACAGCTCATCTCAGCACTGTATTTGTTCCATACTAGGTTTCTTTCGTACTCTAAATGTTAGTCCTATAACATGTTAGGACAGGCTGCTTAACGAAGCTGCACAGACTTTTTATTTAGAAATGACGGACGAGTTCCATCAAACCTATATTTCCGAAGTCTGCTGCAAAATGATTTTTCGGCAGCATCTCGGCCCACTGGCTTTTTGACGGGCTAAATTTCCATCCTCTGTCCATTTCTCCTCCAGTTTCCTTCAGTATAGAGTAATGAGGGTGTGGGTTTCATGCTTGCAGGGCAGAAGTCATTGGCTGTATCTCCCCCATGCCTGCGTGATTAGAAGTGGAACAGTTTCCACCCCTCCTTAATCTAATCTGCCTGTCTCTGCAGCCTCCTGTCTTCCATTGCAATATAGGATTTCTTTCAAAATGCTGCATTTCAGACATGACGTATGTGACGTAGCTGGTCAGCGCGTTTTTAAACGCATGTCAGTATAACTGATGTTTCATGTGGTTGCTACGTGCTAATCAGCTACATGCTAATTGCTGAATCATGCTTTTGAATCATGTTCAGTTTTAGTCTTCCGTGTTTTCCAGGAATTAAGTCATTGCTGGTTGAACCGCTTATGTTTGTGTGTCAAGGTCAAGGGGAAAATGAGGCTTAAGATGTCTGTTGCTCGTGACTCCATTTTGTGGTTGGTCCGCATCTGCCGGGTTGTCATGGCAACCCTGCTATTTCTGCGGCTAACTCTCTCCCATATCGGCCCAGGCTGTCAGAGCGCTCTCTATAAGGAAATGGGCTATTTTTACTCCCGCTGCCTTTTGTTTCTTAACCACATCATTAAATGCCACAATCAATCCAAGTTCTCTGAATGTACACTTGGAATGCTGGATGAGAATGTCGTTACAATAACAAGTGTGCCTGGCATGTTTAGACAATGCAAGTATACAACAAAACTTATTATTGAATTTTTATGTTTTATCTAGTTTTACTGTCATGTATGAACAAAATCAAATCAATGCCAAACAACCATAGCGACACATTTTGGAATTGGATTATGTGCTTCAAACTTTGTAAAAGGTCTTTATTTTGTTCCCGCATGACATTGCTCTTTTGTAAACGCAAGAAATATTCAACAGGCCTGCAATAGGGCTCTTTGGTATGAACTAAATCTTTAAATATGTGCACCAGGCTCTCTGATTTGACATCAGTGGCTGACCTCTCAAATGCTTTTCTTGAAAAATGATAACAAGGTGCAAGTTGAGTAATCGATCGTAAGTTCCTGTTGAGTTGTGTGTTTCATAATACTTTTGTCAACATGGTACAGTCTAGTGCTGAGGCATTAGTTTTCCTCAAGGTAATAAAATCTGATTGTTGAGTATTAGTGTTATGTTAATTAAGTTAAAATCTAATACTTATATTGTATTTTCTGTATCCTTTAATTTAGCAATTAAAGGATTTAAAGAATGTTCTGAGCATTCTTTACAAATTATACAGTTCTTTACAATTAGATTGCCGGGGTGGTCCTATTTTTAGGACATCCTATGTGTGTCATATTCATTCATATCACTGAGTCTCAATCATGTACAGGTTGTTTGTCTTGGCACAAGTCTAGAAGCCGGGTAAAAAGAAATGTAATGGATGAATGAATAAGTTATTACCCTGTACTTAAAGGCTTGTTTTACTAATGCTTTTGATCTGTGATCACTGTAATTATTGTCTATTAACGTTTACGAGCAGATTTGTAAAAAGCAAATGACTTCTAGGTGTATAGATACATAGATACATACATACATAGATACATAGATACATACATAGATACATAGATATGATACAAAGTTACAATGTATTAAAAAATTATATTTTGATCATGTGGCATTAGTTATTTAAGCTTGTTTATGCAAATGTGTTTGCTCACAGACAGAGGCCTGTAGTTATAGTTGTCATCTATAGAAATGAGGATTTTGAATCAAAAGCAATCTATTCTTTTTTTTTTTTTTTTTAATTATGACGTCATTGAATGAAGGGTTTGAGGTTGTTTTTTTTCATCTCTCGGCTGGCTCTGTCTGCTCTCCACTAAGATGCCCTTTGTAAAGTAAATGGTAGTCTTTATTATTAGCCTGCTCTGTTACCTGCCAAGACCTCTAGCACTGCCGCTGTGCCCTGGGGGTATGGGTGCTGTACCATGCATCTCACAAAAGAGGAGCACAAAAAGGCTTTTTAGCTCCTCGGCATGATCATGGGCTTATATTTACATACTGTGGCATCGATGAGGTCGCTTTTGTCTCTGTTTTTTTTCCCCTCTCGTCCTATAATGCGGTGAGACGACATGCTACCTGGCTCTGGCCATTTTACACCCCATTGTGCTGCCGAATAAAAACAACATTTTGTCCGGTCCCGCGGTCTTGCTATGCACTTCCACCCGTTGGGTAGTTGCCAGCTTTGTACTAATAGTTCTCCATTGTTTACCCGTCTGTGTTTGGAATAATTGTAACGGCAGAATAAAAGACGGGCCTTGCTGTTGCTATGGGGCTGCCAAATTCCTGCTGATGTTTTTCAACTGTAAACACGGTTCAAGTTTGTTCTCAGCCAGCTGCTGGGAAAAGGGGGCTGGAATCTATGTGCTAAAACCGTGTGCAGCAACTGTGCACAAAGCTTGAACAGCTGACACACCATATTTCTGTGGCTGTACTGTGCTCAGGTGATGGAAGGAAAGAACAGTTTTATTGTGTCATGTCCAAATGTTGATGTTTGAGCTTTTTACATCACATATCTGTGAGCTATTTTTCCTTTTGGGATGGATTTTCGGTTCAGTCTCAGGTTACCAGACGCACTGCATACTGCTTCTATTTTTGTTTATTAGTTTCACTTTTAATGTTGTATGCTAGTGTTTGTTCCTAAACTTTCACATAGGATCTAAAAAGGAAACATTTGCTCAGAGCAGAGATTCAAGAGAGTCTTTGTTCCAAGAGTAGGAGCTTGATATGTTTGGCACATTGTTGAATTATGGCCATCCGTGAGCTTTCATGCCCCAGAGTTTCCTTTTTGGCTTCTCGTCTGTTCTCACTGATTGTCATACACTGGGGTGTGGTGGAAAAAGTCTGGCATTGTGGCTGTTGTTTTTGCAGAACTTCACGTTTTAAGAGACCTTCTGACCCTGGGCAGGATCTTCTCGGGAGCTGGGGTAATGTTTTAGGAGGAGCAAACAGTTCTTGTCCTATGTTTATATATAGCTTTGTTTTCTTTTGTCTGCATTCCACAGTGCTGCAGGGAAATGTTCCCCTTACAAATCTCTAAGGGCTCTACTAAGCAACCAAAGATTTGTCAATTTGCCTTTTTAAACAAAAGTCTGTGCATCGTTTTCCATTATTTATCAGTTACTGTCTAGTAGGGAAAAAAATACCAGAAACCTAAATATTAACAAAAATGTCCTTACAATTCAAATTATGTGCCCACTGGTGTGTGTGTGTGCACACGCGTATAAAATGCTGAGTGAGGCAGGTGTTAGTTACACAGGCTGATTGAGCCGGTGTTTTCTTGCTCTGCAGGTAATGGCAGACTGCGGGAACAGATCTCTACCAACCTGAGATCTTCGAGACAGCCAGCATGGTCCGATGGAGTAAAGCGGGTTGCCATAGAAACAGGCAATGACAGCCAACCAGACTATTCAAGGTAATGATATATCTTGAGACAAACAGCATACGGTGTGTGATTTGATACGTTTCACAAAAGCTGTGTTTGTGTATTTATTTCTGCATAAATGTTTGTGTACAGACCCCCGTCTTGTAGTTTTTAGGAGGTCAGTTCATTCCTGGTTTATTTTTTCACCTTGTGACATATTGCTAAAGACTATGATGTTTAGAAGACACACTGTCGGTATCTGACAGTTACATAATAAGTTACATAACTCATTTATTTATTCATTTTCAAATCCAGTAACCCTTATTAGGGTCTTAGTGTTAGTTGTTCCCAACACTCACTGAAAATAAGGTATGGAAGCATGTTGAACAGGTTGTAAGGCCATAGCAACGTACACACACAAAGAAATTCACATAAAGAGGTAAACACAAAACATCCTGTATGAAATTCTATAGGATTAAACTGGAGCACCAGAAGGAAACCCACACAGACATGGGAAGAACATGCAAACTCTTCACAGAAAGGCCCAAGACTGAGCTTCCCCCTGGAATTGACCCAGGGACCTACTTGCTCCTCTGGTGTCTAAAGTATATTACAGGCTTATCTTTTGTGTCAGTCAATGCAATACAGCGGCATTTTATTGTTAAGGTGGTTGTTTATTTGAAACATTTAATGAACAAATCAAGTATCAGATTTCAGGATTACATGAAAGGGCCACTGCTTTGATCCATTGTATTGTAAAGTTAAACTGCCAGTTAGTTACCCATTGTAAATGCTGTGTGATATAGATTGTGACTATGTGCTAACAGAGCTGCTAATTGCCCAGACAATTTACATCTTATGAGTGGGCATATTGGTGGGGAGTTTGAGCTGGATTAAAACCAGAACATAAACATACATGGGTAAAGTGGATGATGGTAGTGAAAATGTCTAACTGACAAGATTGTGAAATTTCACAATTGCAATTGGTATTTCCCAAATGTGAAAACTCACAGACATTATTTATTATTCCCCAAAAGGAAGTTTGACTGAGTGACTATATTATAAACTGGATCTCATACTGTTTGGATCATAAAATAATTGGTGAGAACATGTCTATAATCTCCTGTGTGCGCTACCTCCAACCATCCATCCATTGTATTCTGCTTATTCCTCTACTAGGGTCGCGGGGGGGTTACCCATGCCCATCCAGGGGAGAACATCTCTGGCGCTGGGCAAACACACCCAGGACAGGACACCAATCTATCGCTGGGCACACACTCACTCACACAAACACACATTATACAGGGCAATTTAGAGCATTCAATGTACCTGGAATCCATGTTTTTGGACTGTGGGAGGAATCCGGTGAACCCGGAGAAAACCCACGCAGATACGGGGAGAACATGGAAACTCCACCTGATCAGTATTTGAACCGAGAATCCCCAGCACTGAGAGGCGAATGTGCTAACCACTAAGCCACTGTGCCGCCCGGTGTGTGCTACATCACAATAGCTGTGCATCATTTGTGTTTTGCTCATATTTGGCTCTCTGGGTCAAAGTTTGATTTTTGGTGACACAATATATGGTTGTTTTTCCCCCCCAAAAGTGGCCGTAACATTCTGTAGTAAATAGATATGTTTAGAACTTTATACATTTTATTTTTGTACATCACTTGAGTCTGGAATTATGAGGTTCTTAAATAATTGTGATGCAAATATTTTGACATGCAAACTAATGCTACTGAGGTACTATTATCTGTACTTTTCTGCTTTAACAAAATATAGCCAGAAATTAAAATATATGGCCTTATGAACTAGAGCAAAACGGTGGCTTAGTGGTCAGTGCGTTCAACTCTTAGCGCAAGGGATCCAGGTTCAGTGCACAGCATTAAATGGCTTTGTATTTTAAAAAATCCAGTGATTTTAAAAAGCGTTATATATAAATAATTGACAAAAAGAAAGCATCAGGTTCTGAACTGTTGAGTGTCAATCAAGGGCAAAACTAACATGCCGCCAACTACAAAATGACCACACAACCTTAGTGGTCTATAAACAGTAAGTAATGTTGAATTTACTCTCAGTTAATATTACGTCATAAAAACAGAGGAAGTTCATTGCAGTTTATAACAGACCGGTATTGTTCTGGGTTATAGACACGTTGAACCTGCAGCTCAGGGTGACATGACATGTCCTGCACCTGAATACTTTTGTTCATTGCTGACTCTGTGCTTACAGGCAATGTTGTGCTTGGAAGTGCTTTTCCTGGTATTGTCAACATGTCAGTATGTCACTGTGTAATTTAACAGATTCCTCCTGATTATTCCCTCAAGTCTCTTAGTATGTATTGTCATGACTTGGCTCAGGAAAGCACATAATAAATGAGCAGGAAATAAACTGTGACCAGAACTGTGTTTACTTTACTAAAAATATGACTAGCTTTTTTTTTCAAAGAATTCATCTATCCACAAATTGTTATATAGTGAAATCGGCTTCATTAACTCTGTAATCAGTTCATGGTGCTTAACATTTAGTATGCTGTTTAATATACTGCAAGCTTAAGGTACTCCACTATGTACAATTATGTAACTATACCAAAGATAGAATGTTCTTAACACAAAAATTATTAATAGTGTATATACTGTGCAACCTCATGTAAAGAATGAATTCATAATTCAATTTAAAAGTTGGCAAAGCAACTAGTGTCTTAAGCAATTCTGAAACCGTGAGAATGCTTGGTTCTTTTGCACAACAATTGCGAAAGGAAACGCAGTGTACGAGTCATACATATACACCTTACCTAGCAGTACACTAGACACACACATATCAGTAGCCCTGGGGAGACAGTAACTCACGGAGCTGCTTTAGCAGCCTCTAGTCCCCATGGCAACGGCAGGCAGCCCCTATCAGCTCCATCTGAGAATAGGTAAAGTAAATCTGCATGCATTTGGCTACCTGCCAGCGTCTCAAATGAAAGAGCACTTTGAACGGCTGCCAGGCTCGGAGGAGGAGAGGGGCCTGTCAGGCCTGCTTAATGTTGGCAGTTTGTACTTGGCAAGGCTCGCCTTTTCCCAGAATCCCTCATTCTGGCAAGTCGCCAGCTGGTTAGCGGAAGCTGAAAGTTAACCCCTGCGACAGGCCTGAGGAACACTGAAAACTTTCTGTTATTTGTGTGCGTGCGTGAGTGCGAGCGAGAGAGAGGGAGAGAGATGTGCACAGCAAGGTTGAGTATGATCTAAATGCATGAGAGTGCTGCAGGGATAGCAGAGAATCTCTCAGGGAGAGGTTAGGAAAGCAAAACATCCCACAAGTCTACGCACAAGCACACTGCAGATTACTGCAAGGAAGGGTTTTTAAAGGATATTTCAGGGTATTTCTTTTAACACACTATTCCACTCGTACATTGAAGTGACGGAACAGATTTCAGTATTTATTTTGCAATACAGGAAAGCTATTACATATTTCCTGGGTATTTTAATGGCACACGTAAAGAGCCCGAAATATGTTAAATTAAATTTCCTGTGGGTACACGGTCACCTTACAGCAAAATGCTTTTGGATTTGATCTCTAGGTAGGTATCCAGGGTCCGTCTCTTTGTATTTGTATATCTCCACTATTGGGTGGGTTTCATTCTAGAGTCCAAATACATGTCAGTAAGAATAGGTGTGTGTGCGTGAGAGAGAAAGAGAGAAGGCGTTAGTGAGTCTGCTCTGCGTTAAGCAACCTCTGTGGGTAGGGTTCCCCTAATGAATGCTGGAATAAAGTTTGATGTACAAATAATGATATTTTGGTTGGTGGAGGTGACGCATGTTTTGTGTTTTTACTTTTCAATCAGCAAGCCAGTTATATTTGGATCTTGCTTTGAGTAACAGGATCTTGCGTAACATTTAACAGATAAGTAACAGGTCTTAACATGTCTCTTATTTATTTGTTCATCGTGTATACCATCAACCGTGTTCAAAATGCATGGTTAGGTGCTTAATTTAATGCCCCCAATTTAATGAGTGAGGTGTGTCCTAATAGTTTTGTCCGAATAGGGTATTTGTGTGAATTTCCACATCATATTATTTAAACTTTAAATAAAAAAAAGCCTAAAGGAAATGTAGTAATTTAACATTGTTTGTGTTGTAAGGGTTAAACAGGTCTTTACATCACAAGCACTAGTGCTCTTCATTCTCTGTGCAGTTCAGAGCATTGAAGCAGGTTGAAATTTCACAGAACTGAGACAATGGAAAAGCTGTGGATTATGAAGGCTGTAATCTGCTAAGCAAGTATGTCTAGCAGCTTCTGAAGCGTGGGCTTGTGCATAAACTCCCAAACAGGAGGCGTGCTGCTGCAGTGTGTGTGTGTGTGTGAGGGAGAGAGAAGGCATTTGTCTGTGGGTCTCCCCTGTGTTGATCTACCTCTGTATGGGCAGGGTTCCCCTAATGAATGCTGGGATAGACTTTGAGGTACAATAATGAATGGTATTTTGGTTTGTGGAGGTGGCTAAAGTTTTGTGTTTTTACTTTTCTATCAGCAAGCCAGTTATATTTGGATCCTACTGTGAGTAACAGGATCTTGCATAACATTTGACCGGTGAGTAACAGGTCATGTTGTTTACACAAAGTAGCAGGCATGCAAAGCTCCAAAATACATGGTTAGGTAGTGGATTCAATACCCCCAATTTGATGATCGAGGTGTCTCTTAATAGTTTATCCAAATAGGGTCCATCCATTCATTATCTTGCGCTTATTCCCTTACTAGGGTCGCGGTGGAGTTCCCCATGCCCATGCAGAAGAGAACATCTCGGGCGCTGGGCAGATACACCCAGTACAGGGTACCAATGGATGTCTTGGCACACACTCACTCATGCACACACACACAGACACACACTATACAGGGCGATTTGGAGCATTCAATTGACCTGGAATCCATGTTTTTGGATTCGAACCGGGATTCGAACCGGGAATCCACAGCGCTGAAAGGCGAATTTCCCCCATCATACTATTCATTCATTCATTATCTTCCGCTTATTCCTTTATGAGGGTCGCATGTCACATGTTCCCCATGCCCATGCCCATCCAGGGGAGAACGTCTCAGGTGCTGGGCAGGGTGCCAGTCCATCGCTAGGTACACACTCACTCACTCACACACACACACACTATACAGGGCAATTTAGAGCGTTCAGTTTACCTTCGTGTTTTTGGAATGTGGGGGGAAACCGGAGAACCCGGAGGAAGCCCACGCAGACACAGGGAGAACATGCAAACTCCACCCAGATAGGGATTAGAAGGGCGATCGTGCTAACG
>JAOUQT010081797.1:0-10028 GCA_025769995.1 Xyliphius kryptos
TTCACATAGGACTACATAGTGACCTTGACATTTAGGAAATTGTGTGTTGTTCTCTAATTTTGATCTCCAGTGTATAGGGCTACAGGTAGTCACTGTGCTGTTTGGTGTGTACCATACTCCTTATGGACCAGAGGAAGCAAAGGAAATAGTCAAATTATTGACAAGCAGGTTAAAGGTATACGAATGGTTACAAAAGAGCCCAGAAAAACTTTTTAAGAGACTAAAGGTGAACTATAAGCTCAAGGAACATCAGTGTCAGATCGCACCAACTGGTGTTGTTTGAGCCTAAGTGGACTTCATGGGAGATGACCAAGGAGGACGCACGCCATTGTTAAAAACAAAACATAAAAAATCCAGATTGGAATTTGTCAAACTACATGTTTACAAATCACAAAGCTTCTGGAAGAATGTCCAATGGACAGATGAGACAAAAATGAAACTTTTGGCCAAGGCAAATCAGCTCTATGTTTAAAGACAGAAAAATGAGGCATATCAAAAAAAGAACACTACTGTGAAACAGGGAGCTGGCTCTGTGATGTTACGGGGCTGCTTTGCTTCATCTGGCACAGGGTGTCACGGTCTGCGAGCGGGAGCTCGTCCGGGTTAAGCAAGAAGGAGCAGGTTGCCAGGTGAGAGTAAATAAGGCTTTATTTCGCCGTGTGGCCTAAACACACAGGACAGGGACGAAACGGAAGTCGAAGGTATATAAAACAAAAGTCCCTGTCATGTGACAAAAGGAGAACCAATAAACAAACAGGAACAGTTAACTAACTAAATGGAAGACCAAAGGAAGTTAATTAACTGAAAAAGAAAAAAACAAATCATATCTGAGTGAACTCATTCAATTATATAAGCCAACGCGTGAGCCCTGCTCTCAAGGTTCTGGTTTACTTTTAATTCCTAAAAATAATAAAGTTACTGCTGGTGGAAGAGCATTCTCCCACAAGGCTTTTCAACTTTGGAATAGCCTTCCAGTTAATGTTCATTATTCTGAATCACTATCAATCTTTAGAAATTTAAAAAAAGATTAAAAACATCTATTTTTATTTGCATTCATTTAATTCCCGATAAAGGTGTAGATTTCAAGTTTGACTGTGTTGGGTTGGTAAGCTGGGATAGTCTTTGCTGGCATGCCACCTCTTCATCCTGCTCATCATTAGGAAACGCTGAAATGATGCTTTTCCAGGGGGGCCATGATTTAATAAAGTCTGCAGTATCTACCCCTTTTAGTTCTGATGCTCTAATCAGTTATGCCGTAGTCACATGTTGCACTGCCTGTCATTCATTCTCCGTTTATTACATTATTACTGTGCTTTATTAGCTCTAACAGCGTTTCTTGTCTGTTTTTATAAGGTGTAGTCTTAAGGTGTCCCCATCTCCTTGTCTATGGCCTTTCTGGATGATTACTGGATGAAACCTGGACTTCTATTGGTCCTCTCAGGGTTTCTTTCTAAAAAAAAAAAAAAAACATCATCAAGAGATGCTTTTTTCCACTGTCGCTTCGGCTTACATTTTGGGGGTTCAGGCTTAGAACTCTGTAAAGTTGCTTTAAAAGCTTTGAAATTGATGGCTGATAGTTACATCACTATGTTTAACAGCCCTAATGCAAGGGCTTTTTTTGATAGGCAAATCATAAAGGATAGGTACAATGTTCCCTTCACCAAAACCTTAAAAACTCCTTTATTGTAGAATCAGCACCATAAGAAACCATATCAGAGGTTGCATTGGAGGGTAAATGCTGAAACTGTAAACTTAAAATACTAGTGGGGTAAAATCCCAGTTAAGGAGTGACTCCGTTGAGAAAACTGGGTCATCATGTGTGCTGCCTAGAAATAAAAGCATCATTAACTGATGTGGATGACTGTGTAGTATAATCAAAAAGTGATAATTGTGGTATCAAGCAAAAACATGAGGGTGTTTAAGTAAGTTAGTAGATTGATATCATTTGCATAGTACATTTTTGACTTATTTTACTAATCATTCACATTTTCTAATTTTGTCAAGAAGTATTAGTGCCAGAAGTATCAATTCACCTGCAGTTTTGTTAGTTAAGGTACAAACTAAGGCTGACAAATATTATAAGCAACACAACAAATAGACCTCTGTAATTGGCACTATTTTACAAGATACAAAATGTGCATACCAAGATGGATGCACTCTCCACCTGGCCATAAAAATTTGCAAGCTTATTTCATTTTTCCGTCCTGTGGTAACTAAGCAACTGATTTAAACCCCTGACATTGTGTTTTGTGTAATTCTTCCAGGAAGCAGTATAGAAATGCTGAAAGCTTAGAAAAACCCCTTTACAACTTCTTATAATACATTGAAATATTTCCACCTTCCACAAAACATGTTATATACAGCATGCACTGTTTATATTTGGCGGCTATTTGATTGAAATCCTATAACCAATCTACTTTTGGGGATCAAAAACATCACTGACAACTCATTCACTCTGAACTAATGCACCATGTTGTATGAAAAATTTAAGAACATAATTTAAACTTTGCGCCTTTTTCTTTAAATATATGTTAAATTAAGTTAAGAGGAGTTATGTCTGTTTTTTGCCTTGAAAGGAATTCAGGTCATCCAGGAAAACATCTTGGGCACTGGGCAGATACACCAAGGATAGGACACCAATCTATCGCTGGGAACTCACCCACACACACTATTTGGGGCAATTTGGAGCATTCAATTTGTACTGTGGGTGGAAACCATAGAAAACCCAAGTGGACACATGGAAAACCTGGAAACTCCACCCAGATCGGAAATCGAACAGGAAATCACCAGCGCTGGGATGCGAACATGGTAACCACTATGCCACCGTGCCACCCAGGTGAAATTATTGATTTGTTTATTTGGCTTTGAAAAATCCTAACATTCTAAACAATTAATTAGACCACAATATGTTATGTTTTTTTTTTTTTTTTTTTTTTTTTTTTTGTATGAATCACAGTCCTTCAACATGTGTTAAAATAGATTTGGGTAGAGTTAATAAATTTATGTTCATAACATCATTTTTAAAATATTAGATTTTATTGAAGGTTAAACCAACTATGTAGGGTAAAAACACTTTAAGGTAACATGTTGGTTTAGCAGTCTTTTAAGACTGTGCAATAATCTGACAATCTATAAAGGATATTTTTCTTCCTATTACACAGTAAGTGATAACAAACTTTAAACTGAGATTATCCCTAGATAAATCTCAATACGGGTTAGCAGTAGAAGATTAATGAATGAGCTAATGAAAGACTCATTTAATTGTAATGGGGTGGGGGGGGTAGCTCAGTAGTTAGGGCACTGGGCTATCGATCTGAAGGCTGTGGGTTCATATCACAGGTTCTCTGAAGTTAACAGTGTGCGTCCCTGAGGAAGGCCCGTAACCCTCATTGCTCCAGGGTTTTGTATCAACCATGTGTTCTGTCCCTTACCATCAAGTTACCTGTAACTTGCTTTGGATAAAAGCGTCGGCAAAATGAACAAATATTAAGTTATTACTCATACAACACTTTTCCAAAAGCATTTTGTATAATGTAATAAAAAAAAAAGTCTGTAATTTCTTAATTCTCTTAAAACGTTTTTAACAAATAATATCATATTTCACACATTTCACCTAAGTTGGTCTGTAAAAACCTGGTATTTTTAACAAATCAAAATTCTTAATTTTAATCATGGATATTACTTCTGCCTCAGTAAAAATATAGCACTGTCCACAATGCTACCAAATTAAAGGAATGTGTGCGCTCATCGCCCAATGCATCATGGGAATGCCACTCAATCCGTTTGGATCTCTTGCACAGGAAGAGTCAACTTTTAGTGTGTGCCACCAGAGGGCGACATCTCTCAAGGATTTTACAATAGTAACCAATTGGTGTATTTGATCTTCTTGCCCTGGCGCCTGAGCTAAATTATAGTTTGTGACTTGCAAGATCGAATTTTTATTTTATTGTATTCATTTAATTTGTTTTGTTTTCGGGGAGGGGATGATTTTGATGACAGAATAGTTACTAGTTTTACTAACGCTACTAATGGTAAAATAAGTTTGCCAGCTGAACAATTGCATTTTAATAAAAATCCATTGTTAAAATGTATTTATTAATTAATTTATTTCTTTTTAATTTCACCATTTTCTAAATTCTGGAATAGCAAGCCACAGCAAAAGTGAAAAGGTAATAAAAGTAACTTCGGGAGTACAGAAAAATTATATTCAAATATAATCTAAATGTTGAAATTACAGACATGCAATCAACCATACAAAGACCAACTATATCACAAACGGTAGATGACAATATCTATAAAGAAAATTAAATTTAAAAAGCTAGGAAATTGTAGTTTATTTGCAGATTAAATTAGTTCAGACTCCAGAACCTCTTGAAATTAACAGCTAGAACAAGAAATGTATCCTGTATTAATTATTTATTTTCTTAGGGGGTGGAAATAGGTTTCCACAGATACTGAAGCAAATTTCAGGAGGTAAGTGGTATTGACCATAACAACACTAAACTCAACCCTAAACACTAAAATATTCTTATTTCATTTTATAGTAATATTTATATAAATTGTGTTTACCTTGCATCAATGTTCTAAAAAACAGAATTGTCCCATTTTTAAGACAAGTTAAGATTAAACATTGAAACTTGAAACTTACACTTCATACAGGTCCTTCCAAAGCTGGGTGTGGTTTTGCTGATGCAACAATTACATCCTGAATGCATGTTGTAGGTTTTTTGTTGCTCATGCTCACCTAGCAAACATTAGGCTTTACTATGGGTTACCAATTAAAGGATTTGTGCCAAATTCTGACTTTACAAGTCTATTAAATTTGTGTATGGGGCTACTCAATTTAATAACTTTTCCCTAATTAAACGCAATTGTATTAGACAAAGTTTCAGACTCATGTTTTGGAGCCTGTGGGACACATCCCTTTACTAGCCACCCTCTGTTCCTCGTGATCCACAAAGCTTGAGCAGTGGTTGATTGTTCCAGCACAGTACAGTAAGGGATTTAGGTATGCTGGTGCATCACAGTAATCCTCTGTCAGCACATGGACCAAACCTCTTGAGTCCAATATTCTACTTAGGGCTGCTCTGCAGGTGACCGTATATTTCTCCCCAAACAAAATTTGCACTGCAATTCCAACATGCACAAACATTTGTCTTGTTACAATGGTCACATTAATGATCCTAAAGCTGCCATGTTGCCTCTTGCTTTCTCAGATGGAAGCCAGTGCTCCACTTCTTTATTTTATACCATGGCACGGCCAGTGCAGTGTGGTGAGAATTTTAACCCTCCAAATGTAATTCAGTAAAGTTTTGGTTGATTTGGTTCACACATCTGAACAGGTATACTTTTTCAGACCATTTTGAATACTTAGCTAATATGAGTCCATGGCTGGTAAGTCATTTAGAAAGTCAGAAAATATTTATTAAGCTTGAAGGGTAGAATCATTCTTGCAATTTATTCTAAAACAGCTATTCATTCATTCAGTTATTCACTCATTCATTTTCTTCTGCTTAATCCTCTACTAGGGTCGGGGAGAGGTTTCCCACGTCCATCCAGGGAAGAAAGTCACAGACACTTTCGATTTCACTTAGAACTAGGTGCCAAATCCATCGATGGGCACACACACACAGAGGCAAACGTACTAACCACTATGTCAGTGCCACTCTCTGAAACTGCTAGTTATTTTTATTTCAAAAAAGAAAAAGGAAACACATGAAATGTGCCATTTGCCCAAATTAACTACATACATACATATTAACAGAAAGACATATAGCTGTTGCTATGTTCATGTATTTTTTTTGTCGTGCATGTTGGTTATTATTTATAAGATGACAATAAAACAGCTGCTTTTAATTTCTCTTATTAAAGATGACTGACAATAAATGTATTAAATATCAACAGAGTAATATTATGCCATTCTACTTATGGTCCATGTTCAGATCCTGTACTTTAGGAGTTCATGTTTGCTTGATGTACTGTGTAGTCAAAGTCAGAACTGTAAGTTCCAAGTACACCACAAGTTATTTGAAGCTGTAGCCCAAAGTAAGTGTGGTTTGTGGTTGATCTGCTCTAAATTTTGACTATGCATACAGGGCAGAAATCTAGACTTGGCCACTTGCATTCTCTATATAGTTTAACTGGTAAATGACTATTGTAATTACAGTAATTTGCCATTCTAATTATCAATGTAAAAATATTCATCCTGTCAAAACTGTTAAATCTTCTTTAAATTACTTTACTTACATTGCAGATGTGGGTAAGCTAATATATATGTATTTTAAGGACAGATATCTGAACAGTTTTGTGGGCAGCAAGTCGATGAGGAGTTATATCTGGTAAATATAATACTGTGACTAAAATTGATTCTGTTAAATATAATAGTAAACATTTAAGATGCTCTAAATTGCCCTGTATAGTGTGAGTGAGTGTGTGCCCAGCGCTCAAAAAAATTCTCCTCTGGATGGACATGAGGAACCCCCCACCCCCAAAGGAATAAGAGGAAGATAATGAATAAATGCATCAATGAATGAATAGTAAGTTAAGAGGTATAAGAAATATATACATGTTTAAAATGGATGCATATATTAATTCAACAGAATGTAAAAGTTTAGGTAGAACCTGTTATTGTCAGACCATTTATAGAACTGGTCATTATATCCACCCAGCAGTGGAGGAAAGATATGCATTGTGAGTGTAAACCATGAGAGAGCCAGGGCTTGTTGTGCCCAAGAGCCACTGGATGTCTATCTTTAGCATGAGCTCATCTGCCATTGCCACGTCTCTTTACTCCATGTCTGCTCAGCCTTACATATGACTGTTACTGGGCAGGAAAGAACCTAGTTTTGAGAAAGACATGTCATATGTTTCTGACTGATGAAGTGAATGACTTGGCACTAAAAACTAAAACTAAGGTTTTGATTCTAGCCCTTAGTGGGATCTGATGCCTTCTGTTATCTACTTTTTTCACAGTTTATACTCAAGTCATTGGTGCTTACATGCATTTCTTATGTGCATTTTTGACTAAGATAATATATTAATGCATGTTGCGCTAGTACTGTACTGCTTAAGTTTTTAACTACAGTGCAATTAGATACAAGGATATTAGCCAGTTTGTTAGTCATTTTCTGATCCTTCATCAGTGCTTTGAATTCTACCTTCAGGATACTGCTGGCAACATTTTTGGTTGGTAAATCACTGTCACTTTAGTGCTGGGATTTTTTCATTACCCAAATGCTTGAATTTTACCTGGTCTTTAGTGGTTCTGACAATTACATGAAAGATGATAAACTAGAGCTTGTAAGTGCAAAATTACAAACTGCATCTATTTAAAAAGCAAAAGTGATATTATGGAGAAAAAGATTGTAGGACCGCTTGCATTGCAGACAACAGCCACTTATTCCAGTATTTAGCATTTCCATGTACAAACCTTTAAATCATTATTTAAATAATGTGATTTGAATTAATGTTCTAACCCATCCATTTTAGATTGGACTACATTGGTAAGAATCAATTTAATCCTCAACAATTTGTACAGCTTGTGTGGTAAAAAAAGATCTGTCAAAAAAATGTACATTTGCAACATCTAAAATGTAAAGCAGTGGCAAGGCTTCTGAATACCACATTGCATATTCTGCCGAGACAATCAGTTAAATGTGGGACATGAGACGTGTGTTTTTTGCCCTAAATACCCTAACAACCGATTGTAGATTGAAATGAAGCACTGCACCAGGCATTGGCCTTTGACCCTAAATCACTCATACTTCAAAGTCAGGATGCAATGTCTTATTTCTAATTAGAAAATCACCAAGAATTAATTTTCAAAACGGAGATGCTCTCTCCCCCATGCTGTCATGTTTTAGCTGATGTGGATAGACTGGAAGCTCACTTCACTTTGTAAATTGTACGAACAGGACCCATCCAATATATCGTGTCGAAGGTTCATACCCCCCCCACCCCTTCCCCCCAGACTGCCAGTCTTCTATCTGCACTTCTAACTGCAGCTACTGGTTTTCATAATACTGGGTAATGACTAAAAAGAGGCAGGGTTTGAATTCAAATGTACTTATTTACAAGCAATTAAAATTATTTATTCAGCTTTTCTGCTCAATGTACCGGACATGGAACAGCCATCTGTTTATCTCTCCTTTACTTCACTTTCAACCTTTACCACTTAAGAATAATGCAGAAAAGAGATAATCACACTGGTTAACCTTTCGTTTACAATCAATCAATTATGTTCATGTGCAACACAATATTTAATCTGTTTTGTCCTTGGTAAAATGTTTAAAAGGTTTATATAATAGTCGTGATTGTAAGAAGTGGATGTCTACTGATATTAGGGTAAAATACAATTTTATGGAGACATGAGATTGGTTTAAGAAATGGAAACAGTATTATTATTAGTAGTAGTAGTAATGGTAGTATTTAATTCAAGGGCCTGTGTTCAAAATGATGCTCTAACGACCTTTGGAGTAAATAATGCATCTGCAGCATACTGTCCTGTGAGATGCAGAAAGAGCACTTGAGAGTGTGTTTATGCCTCTCCTTTTTCTCTGCAATGCAGTGCATGAGGCTGTCTGGGGAGCTTAGCTGCAGGATTCAGTCCTGGTGCTCTTATTCATTTTTCATTATGCCATATTTCAGTTGAATTTCATACTGCCTACATTTTTTAAAACTTATTTAAAAGTAAAGCTTCAAACTGCCCACTGTTATTCACATTACATAAGACTAGTGTTACTGTGACCTTGTCTTTATATCAACACACAAAAATACAGTGACAGTTCCTTGATGTAATCCATGGTTCTGTCCACTAATAGGTACGCCATAGCAGTCTACTCCCCTGACAATGCTGCTCTTGCCGGTGCAGGAGCTAAAGATATTAATCCTGGCCTACATTCTGTAGGAGACCGTAGCAGTGGAAGAAACAGCAGGATGAACATATTAAAGCCCAGTTAAGTTTGAGTCTGTATTGAAATTTGACTGTTTAAGTGGTATACAAAAATTGCAAAATCTCACATATAATTAAATACAATGTAAACATGTTCTATGGATATAATGTACACATAAAAACAAAGCTTTTTATTTTTTAAATGAGGCATTTGCAGCTTTCCCCCAATGATGTATATAGGTTTAGATTAGGAAAAGGGTATAAAAAGAAACAGTGGTGTGTTTATATTTTTCTGTTTATATATGCAGTCAGCCAAATAAGAAAGTTTTCATCTCGATACATGTGGCTACTGTTTAACATGCAGTTTTGTGCTATTTTTTTTTTTAGCAAAGAATAATTTATTAGAATACAGTACCAGTCAAAAGTTTGGACACACTTCTCTTTTGCTCCACTTATCAATTTTTATCAGTTCACTTAAAAAATGCATAAAAATGAACTTTGTAGTTCTACAATTACAAACTGTAGTTTATCTGGATGAGGTCTACAAAACATACTGTGTTAATTACTATTACTCTGTTCTCAAATGGTTAGGACGCCAATAGTAGCACCACAGAGCAGGTATTATTTGGTTGATGCATTTTTCATATCCCAGCAGTTTCTCTGAAGTTTTTAAATGAAACTACAGAAGCACTGCTGCACTAAAACCCCCTCACCACATCAGTGTCACTGCAGAACTGACAATAAACAATACAACACCCCAATTATACCTGTTGAACAAGAGCGAACAGAGAACTAGTAGGGAACTAACAGAAAAAAAACAGATGTATTACAAAGTCCATTTATATGGTAAGTTGAGAAAATAGACAGTGGAGGAAGATATACAAGTACAGTTGAATCCAAAAGTTTACATACACTATATAAAAAGATACATATGCATTTTTTTCTTACTGTCTGACGTAAAATCAGGATAAACTTTTCCCTTTTTAGGTCAGTTAGGATCACCACAATTATTTCTATTTGCTAAATGTTAGAATAATGAGAGAGGATTTTTTTAAAGGCATTTTTTATTACTTTCTTCAAGCTCAAAAGTTTAAATACACTAAGATTACTATGCCTTTAAACAGTTTGGGACAGCCCA
>JAOUQT010081807.1:0-20180 GCA_025769995.1 Xyliphius kryptos
AAAACAATAGATCTTTTACATGTGTTTAATAGTTTTGGTAATTCTTGGATAGGGACCGTTACAAAAAAAAAAAACATTGTAGTTGTCCCAAATAGCTAGCTTGCTTATAAAAATTTTAGTTCTGCCCAGTTTTCTTTCACGTTTTAGGCGAACGAGACTACCACTACACTTACTTGTGAGGCAATAGTACGTAAAATCCAGTATGTGACCCAGGGGGCAGTTTTGCCACTGTTACAAAAAAATAGATATTTTACGAGTGGTTAAAAGTTTTGGTAGTTTTGGATAGAGAGCTTAACAAAAAAACGATAAAAGCTGTTTTTAACAACTAGCTATCTTATAAAAGATAGTTTCTGCCTGGTTTCGAACCAGGGACCTTTCGCGTGTTAGGCGAACGTGATAACCACTACACTACGGAAACCCTTAAACCATAAAAAAATATATAATATCTACACTTTATATATATCTGTGAAGCAATTGTACAAAAAATCCAGTATGTACCCCAGAGGACAGTATTGCGGATGTTACAAAACAATTGATCTTTTACATTTGTTTATTCGTTTTGGTAATACTTGGATAGGGACAGTTACAAAAAAAAACAATTGTTGCTGTCCCAAATAGCTGGTTTGCTTATAAAAATCTTGTTTCTGCCCTGTTTTGTTTCACATTTTAGGCGAACGAAACTACCACTACACTTACTTGTGAAGCAATAGTATGTAAAATCCAGTACGTGCCCCAGGGGGCAGTATTGCCACTGTTACAAAAAAAAGATATTTTACGAGTGGTTAAAAGTCATGGTAGTTTTGGATAGAGAGCTTACAAAAAAAAGATAAAAGCTGTCTTAAACAACTAGCTATCTTATAAAACGTGGTTTCCACCTGGTTTCGAACCAGGGACCTTTCGCGTGTAAGGCGAACACGATAACCACAACACTACAGAAACCCATTTACAGCTACGGAAACCCTAAGAACCCTTAAAGCTGTCCCAAATAGCTAGCTTGCTTATAAAAAACCTTTTTCTTCCCAGTTTTCTTTCACGTTTTAGCCGAATGTGACTACTACTACACTAACTTTTGAAGCAATAGTACGTAAAACCCTGTACGTGACCCAGGGGGCAGTTTTGCCCCTGTTACAAAAAAATTGATATTTTACGCATGTTTAAAAGTTATGGTAGTATTGGATAGAGAGCTGACAAAAAAACAAGAAAAGCTGTCTCAAACAACTAGATATCTAATAAAACATAGTTTCCACATGGTTTTGAACCAGGGCATGGTTTTGAACCGTAAGGCGAACGTGATAACCACTATACTACGGAAATCCTTAAAACATAAAAAAAATATAATATCTACACTTATAATATAAATATTTGTGAAGCAATTGTACGAAAAATCCAGTATATACCCCAGAGGACAGTATTGCCGATGTTACAAAACAATTGACCTTTTACATGTATTTAATAAGTTTGGTAATACTTGGATATGGACAGTTACAAAAAAAAACAATTGTAGCTGTCCCACATAGCTAGCTTGCTTATAAAAATCTTGTTTCTGCCGAATTTCAGGGACCTTTCACGTGTTATGTGAACGAGATTACCACTACACTTACTAGTGAAGCAATAGTACAGAAAAGCCAGTACGTGTCCCAGGGGGCAGTATTGCCACTGTTACAAAAAAATTAAATTTTACGTGTGGTTAAACGTTATAGTAGTTTTGGATAAAGAGCTTAACAAAAAACGATAAAAGCTGTCTCAAACAATTAGCTATCTGATAAAAGATAGTTAATGCCTGGTTTCAAAACAGAGACCTTGCGCGTGTTAGGCGAACATGATAACCACTACACTACGGAAACCCATTAGTAATGGGAGTAATGTTTACGCTTTATAAATTTTTGTTGAGAAATTGTACGAAAAAGCCAACATGTACCCCCAGAATTGCTGATGTTACAAAACAATTGATCTTTTACATGTGTTTAATAGTTTTGGTAGTACTTGGATGGGGACCTTTACGAAAAAAACTATTGTAGCTGTCCCAAATAGGTAGTTTGCTTATAAAAATCTTGTTTCTGCCCAATTTCGAACCAGGGACCTTTCACGTGTAAGGTGAACAAGATTACCACTACACTAAAAAATTCTAAAACAGTGCAAATTTTAAAACTACACATTATAAATATTTGTAAAGCAATTGTACGTAAAAAACCAGTATGTACCACAGGGGGCAGTATTGTCATTGTCACAAAACAATTGATAATTTACATGTGTTTAATGCTTATAGCAGTGTTCAGATAGAGACCTTTACTAAAAACAATTGAAAGCTGTATCTAACAACCAGCCGTCATATAAAACCTTGTTTCTGCCTGGTTTTGAACCAGGGACCTTTAGCGTGTTAGGCGAACGTGATAACCACTACACTACGGAAACACATTAGTAGTAGATGTAAAATTTACGCTTAATAAATTTTTGTTGAGCTATTGAACAAAAAAGCCAACATGTACCCCAGAGGGCAGTATTGCCGATGTTACAAAACAATTGATCTTTTAAGTGTTTAATTGTTATGGTAGTACTTGGATAGGGACCTATACAAAAAAACTATTTAAGCTGTTCCAAGTATGTAGTTTGCTTATAAATATCTTGTTTCTGCCCAATTTCAAACCATGGACCTTTCACATGTAAGGCGAACGAGATAACCAGCACACTAAAGACAATCTTAAACAGTGCAAATTTTAAAACTACACTTTAAAAATTTTTGTGAATCAAGTGTATGTTTCCGCCCGGTTTCGAAACAGGGAACTTTTGTGTGTTAGGCGAACTTGATAACCACTACACTACAGAAACCTTTTAGTTATAGTTATTATATTTACGCTTTATAACTTTTTGTTGAGCAATTGTACGAAAAAGCCAACATGCATCCCAGAGAGCAGTATTGCCGATGTTACAAAACAATTGATCTTTTACATGTGTATAATAGTTTTGGTAGTACTTAAATGGGGACCTTTACAAAAAAAATATTGTAGCTTTCCCAAATAGGTAGTTTGCTTATCCTTCCTTTAGTGTTAGCTTTCTGCTGCCATCTTTTATGTTAACAGGTCGGTTTCGACCCGTGTTTTAAATCAGCCCTCAGACACCCTAAAAACAATTATTTATCATCCAATTCGTTTCTTACCTTTTGGGTACCTTGTTAAGCCTTCACATCTATGAAAAGATTGGTTTTAAATCTTTTTTTCGTTGTTGTGTGCTATAACCTGGAAATGTATATACTGCAAAATACCAACTCTAAACTGATTTAAACTGCCTAGACATGTCTGTCTTTATTTATTTTGTGAAACAGGCAAATATATAGGCCCCTAACTCAATCTCAAGTGGTAGAAGACAGAGCTGGCTGTGGGCTGTTGGTTGTGTTTTTGATTTCAGATTTGGGATTTAATATTCTTTTTTAATTATACCTGGGTCGAAATTGACCCTAACAATACAAGTGTTGCAATTTTAATAAGAGCATTTTATAATTTAATTAAAAAAAATTATATTTTGTTTAAATAGATGTTCCTGACAAAGTCAAAAAATCTTGATGCAATAAACAATTTAATATATTTTTTACATTTTAAAACTACAAACGGGTCAGTCACGACCCTAACACTAGAGGAAGGTTAAATAAAAATTAAACAAAACACTGAAAAAAAAAAAAAATCACCAACATATTTGGAACCATTTGAAAGGCAATTTAACCTGACTTACATGTGACATTTTGACTTTATAATTTAAAAAAACACAGACAGAGAAAGAACAAGCAAACTCCATACTCCATACAATGCAAGTGATTTTTCAGTTAATTTATACTTTTTTTTAGTAGACTTTTAAAACTACTACCATCTGTCAGCCCCCGTGCATTGACATGGGAATCAGCTGGGTTAACAAGGGCCATTCAATGTCCATGTAAAGCAAGTGTTTTGTACTGAGGTGACTGATCTTGTTGTTACATTAAGAAATTATTTTTCTGCCTCAGGCAACACTCCTACACTGCTGTCAGAAAAAGGATGAATAGGTAAAGCAAAATGTACCCACAACTATATTAGATGTCCTAAAAGTAGATTAAGAAAACAGAAAAACAATACATAGAAAATAAGAGTTTATTATTTGTAAGTATTTAAAGCATGTGAAACTGCTTGCAATACATGGTGTGACCCTATGTGTAGCAATAATTATATAACAATTAATGTTACTGTTAATTAGCAATTTCTTCATACAAAAAGCTTTAATACTTATTTGTTTAGTTTTTCTTTAAGAAACTGTTTAGGGTTTACACCCCCACACATCAGATAAAGGTCAGGGCATATTCAGAATCTGAATCAGAACACTTTATTTATGCCCTGGGGGAAATTGCAGCATAAGAAATTTTCTTTTTTTTTTTTAGGTCATTCCAAAAGCCGCAAATTGTGATACTAAATTATTGCCTTTGTTCATACATCTTTGCAATGCACACCATTGTTGTTAAGAATTGTTCCAATCATGGGCTCAGGAACAATTACACTAACCAGTGTAAAATAGGTTAATGTTTATAAAAAACTGTACAGCTAGAAATAAAGACACTTACTGTGTTACTGCTGCTTTATTTAAAATTAACTGACTAAAACGCCAGGAAACTATACACAATTTGGTGCACTTAACATTTTACTTACGTTGTAAATTATAAAATGGATAGTTCTCATTTAGTTACCTCATTCCACTCTCAAACACACACACACACACACACACACACACACACACACACACACACACACACACACACACACACACACACACACACACATTTTTTTCCTTAGCTCTAAACTAATATAAAAATCAACTGTATATTTTATTTGCAAAATTATATTAAGTTATACAAATAAATAAGACAGCACGTTCTTCATTGTGTGAAGAAATAGCACCAAGTGCAAATCTTGTAGTGTTACTTAAAAAGTCCTACATTTGACCTGCTACAGCTAACAATAAATGTGACATGAATACAATACTGTACAATATTAAGTAACTACTATATGCAACAATTCTTCTGAAAATATTAATAACTTTTTATGTTTAAGGAGCTCAAATATAAGAACCTGTGCAAGACGCAATACACAGACACATACATGCACAGCTATAGACTAATACACACAAACAAGGACACACATGGACTGACAACAGCATTGACACCCTCACTAACACCCACACACTTCCTGACACCTGCACACACTTACAGAGGCATAAATACAATAAACTGTATTTGTGCTTTTTTTTTTTTTTTTTGCTTTTTCTATGTTTAGAATAATTTTATAGATCTGTATTTTGATAACCAAAGTTGTGTGCAGTTCCCCTTAATATTAATTCACAGTTCCAAGCATGACATAATTTTTAAAATACAGCTCATGAATCTAACCGCAATCTGAAGTCTAAGTAAAGCACAGCCATTTTCAGCTATCAATTTAGTCCTTATTCACGATCAACTCTATTTGAACCTGCTGATACATTCTACATTAAATCAGAATGTCTTAGCTTGAGGTAGTGTGTGATCAGAAATAGTCTCTCCTTCGTGTATCATCACAGATGAACGATGGGTTCCACTGTGCGGGGTAAATACAGGAGTGTCGTGAGCCAGGCAGACCGGAAAAAGGGTAAAGCCCATTCCGCTCCAGGTCAGCATTCCGAAGAACAGGCTAAAAGTACAAACAGGCCTACTGTAAATCAATAATATAATTTAAATGTAATTTTATAGTTATATGGCTATGCATTTTACATAAAGAACATACAGAGTAATAGATGTCCGTCATCTGTAAAAGATTTTTGGTGCTGCCATTTTCTTGCATCTCTATCGTCTCTCTGCCCCACTCCATAGACACTCGACTGTTCTTGGGAAACTCAGAGTAGGGAGCCATTTGAAGCTCGCCACTTTTAAAAATGATTTTGTTGATATCATTCTTGTCTTTTCTGTGTCAAAAGGACATTTGCAATTGAAGCTCTATTATATATTAGAAATCAGGCAAACCTTTAAACAAGAAATTTATATTAAGTCTGAAAAAACACTAATGTGTGTAGATAGGTAGGTGTGTGTTATCTAAAATGATAATGTTTTAAATATAAATGTGATATTTGTAGAAGTTATTGTATACATTTAAATATTTGCATTATTACCTGCAACAGGTAACTATGAGAGCAATGATAACAATGATGAGTAATCCTCCAGCAGCAGGGGACACCACCATTGCTATAAGCCCATAAACTACAACAAAAGGGAAAAAGCAAAACTTTACATGATACATTTTGAAGTGTTTAAGTAGCAATCGCACTGCACTACACATGACAATATGTAATTCAGCAATCATTATAATCATAATAATGCACATCTGTTATTAAATTCTGCTTATATAAAACAAAATAATAAACTTTAACATATCACCAGTTAAGAAAACTCACAATTGTTGCAATTAAATCCTCCAAATCCAAATGCACATCTGCAAAATAGACAACGATGGTAATTATGTAGCTACAAGTAATGTCTGGCAGTCTCATGCAGAACTTGCTTTTAAAACAACAGAATAAAAAAAATATTTATATGATCAGAGATTACTGAATTTTTTCTATAAGTCATTTGAAAGAGATCCTATATTTTATGGAGTAAAAGACCAACAAACAGATTGTTAGGTTTTCATTCAATGGTAATTTAAAATCACACATGATCTTTTTTTGCCAATAAACACATTTATCTAAAAAAGATGTATTTGATTCCTTTAATGACAAAAAAAAATTAGGCAGATGTTTTAATGTATGGGGCTGTTTCATTATTTATGCTTGGATATTTGCTATCACGTACTACACTAGGTACCAGCAGGTACTTAATCTACACCGTATCTATAGTTCTCCGGAAAACCACCACAAAAATGATTCACCAATCAAATGACAAAAATGACAAAACCAATTAAATATTAAAATACTTACTTCACACAGGTTCCATTAACAAGTTTAAACCCATCGCCACAATCTGAGAAACAGAAAAATAATTACTGATGTTACTCAAACTGAACATTTTAAACAATAAATAAATACTATAAAGCATGATTTTGGCCCAGTTCAGTCACTGACATTTTAATCCAGGAACACACATGGCATAAACAACAACAAACTTTGAAATATGGTAATTGAAGTTTTCAGATCAAGAGCTTTAAAAGGTCTAACAAGATGATGGATAGTAATGACATTATTCATTATTTAATTTATTGTGCAAGTCACTTATCCTAAATAGGGTTGCAGAGGGTACCAGTATTGCTCCGGAGAAAGGCAAGGACAAGTCACTAACCCATGGCAAACAGTGGAAACAGTGTTAAGCTCAATTAAGCTTTATGATTTTTCATCTGTAGCTCCTACCTCGGCAAGTTGTGTCCTCTGGGTTCTTTTTGAAGTAGCCATCAAGGCACTGGCAGAATGGAATCCCACTGATATCATTGCACACAGAATACTGGGTGTCACATCTGTTTTTCTGCATTAAGCAAAGACGATTCTCTAGGGTAAAAAAGTAGAATTAAAATCACAGGCCTTGGTATTTTTTTTTTATTTTCTTACCCACTACAGGTTTGCTTAAGTACTTAATGAAAGCAAGATTTATAAGTAATGAAATAAAAAATGTTATTAAGTACAGCAATAAAAGTATGCAACACCACTATATTTTTTTAGTAATGAAAAAAGCAGGTGAAGAACACACTGAGCTGGGGGCATTTGAAAAAAGATGTATAGGACATTTTCAAAATAGGCCATGAAAGAGGAAAGTAACAAGATGTACCAAGATATGCGAGCTGGTATCGAAGGGGACAGTGAGATTTGGTACAGTTTCTGAGAGACGTTTGGATAAGGTTATGAATGTCAGTGCTAGTCATGTTAGCATTCATTGCAAACATGTTCACAACTCTGATGTGTAGCCCATCCTGATCTCTGCAGACAAAAAGAAACTTAAAAATTAAGAACATTTAAAATGAAATATAAATGTTTTAATAATAACTGGAATATACTTACTGCAAAGAGGATCGTCGATAACCAGGTAGGATGGACAGAGAAGAATTCAGCTGTAAAAATACACATGAGCATTAAAACAGGGGCAGTTTAAATTCTCTCATAAAAGTAATGTTGATCAGTGAAGGGCAGACCACTGATTAGATATGACTTTAGTGGAGAGTCATTTAATAATACAGCAGTGAAACAACACCTGTCGACATTGAGTTGTGAAAAAGAGGGAGATAAATACAATTATCAGCAAATGGCCTCCCTGTAACCACCCTACCCTCATATAACCATGCACTACAGTTTAATAAAATTAATATCAGGCAAGTAATAAGATCTATATGTGCTAATTTAAGGTCTTTGTTTCTAATAAGCTATTTGATCTATTCAGAACATTCCAGATGGTCCAGAATTATCAGATTTCATTTTGTGACTTTATTTGTAATATTACATTTTACAGTTACATTTAGTTATTTAGCAGACGCTTTTATCCAAAGTGACTTACAAGTATCTCAACTTGGTTGGGGTCCGAACACAGGGTTGATACAGCACCCTGGAGCAATGAGGGTTAAGGGTCTTGCTCAAGGACCCACAATGGTAACTTCAGTGGACCTGTGTTTTGAACCCATAACCCTTGATTGATAGTCCAACGCCCTGTTCACTGAGCCACCACTTTTTTAATTAGTCCTAAGTTTACATAGAGAAATATTTCTTAATGAAAGTCCAGTTTTACCCTTTATGTACATTTTAGTATTATTTTGTACTTGTTCCTTGAATTTAACCAGTGTTTGCAGAGCAAACGAGCCATGTGAACTGAACACCTGAGTATAGGTTCTTATCTCTGAAAATAAACATACACCAAGTTGACACGCACTCAGGTTCAATAGCGTTGCCACAATAGTAGCCAATTAAACAGCAGGCACGCGGTAGATCTCTAGCAAATGTAAAGGCTGCACACAACCAGCGGTTTACATTTAGAGTTGGAATTAGGAACTGAAACATGACAACCTGAGGATAAGAAAGGACAGAACAGCACTGGAAAATATTCTCACTGAAAGATATGCAAGATCAAAGTGAGGTTCGGACTGAAACTGGTGAGTGACCGCATACCAAGCTGACTGGGACACAGGACAAATATATGAACGATTTTATATAGTCATCATTTGCACACAGCATTCATAACACATAGCACAGTGGTTTAGTCACATGCTTATTTACATTTCCATGATGAAATGTTTTTTTTAATGGAAGGCACTTAAAGGTTCCATACCTTAATGTTTAACGACACGAAAAGCATTAATACAGGAACTGTATTGAATATTTTCAAGTAATTATGCAATATTTAAATGTATAGTTTAAGGTAAATAACTCTTTAAATAACTTCTAAAACTTAAAAGAAGATGCTAAAATTCTTTTTTTGACCATGAGCCTTAATAGAATGTTACAGCACCAAAAACAAAATCTAACTGACTGAATCTACAGCAGATTTTTTTTTTTATAGTAAAACGTTATTGACAGCACCACTGTGAAGAGAGATGGCCCTTTTTTCTCTCCCACTTAGAATCTATATGTGATAAACTGTGCTAAACGTAGTGAAGCACTGAGGAATTTCCGCAGGATAAAAGCTCACAGTGCAAACAATCCGGTGAGCGTGACTGGAACTAGAAATCAATGTTTCTATTATTTAGGGTTGAGTGACAGCTTCATAGCAGACCCTGGTTAGCAACAGCAACTTTTTTGTTGGAGGGCAATTGAAAACAGATGTGGAGCTGCTACTGTTAACATTGACACTGTGACTTTGTCTCCATCCAGCCTCTGCACGCCTTCTACAGTAGTGAACTTCAGAGCCAATATAAGTCTGGCTTCTGCTGCAAATGAATGTTATTTGGTAGTGCTATAGAGAGATAGAGTTCCTTGAGGGATTTAAAGAACTACAGAATATGATCATGAAGGCCAGGCAGGTAATTCCCAACTGGTTGGCTTAAATGTTTTCAGATGTTCAATCTTTCACTGTCAACACTGATTCTATTAGTTACAGATGAACACAGTTTCCCAATGTCTACTGGAATAAGGTCCAGTCAAATGAAGTCAGGTGGACGTGTGCCTTAGTTCTAAAAAAGTTTGGTAACACTTTCTATAAACCCGATATTCATAACGCATAAGTGCATTCATAAAGCTTTATAATGTATTCATAACACTTTATAAGATTTGTCATTAGCCATAAGTGACGTCATGCATTATAATATGAACTTATTTAAACTTTGGATTCTTTGGATGTTTAGACATTCATATTTTTAAACAAGATGATTACACTTTACTTTAAGTCTGTAAAGAGCAGTTATAAGCTTTTATAAACAGTTATGATTTTCCGGAAAAGCACTTATTAAAGACAAACGTTATGAGGCTTTATAGCTCTCTATAATCAGTTAATGAACAGTTCATTTATAATAAATATACCATTTATAATACATTGTCACTTTGATTAATCTATGGACAGTGGCTTATGACCAGCATCATAAAGTGTTATGAATACCCAAAAAACTTTATAATGTGTTAACTTATATTTGGTATTCATGATGCATTTTAAAGTGTTACCAAAAGTTTTGCAAAATTCCAATAAAGGGCTTAATCTCATTTAAATAAATGACACTAATGTACTTTAAACATTTTTGATTAAAAATTCAATGTAAGGTCTATGGAAATGTAATGACCGCAACCTATGACAGTGCATAATACATTTGTTATATGGTGAAAACTAAAATTATATAGGTATGTTTTTTAACCTTTCATGTAATTTTATTGCAAATTGTGTAATGTACAGTTTGCTATATAATTCTTTGTTATATCTAAAAGTATAAACTATGCAAAACGTGGAATTAATTTATTTGCCTTAGACTATGAATGTATTCGTTAGCTTATAAAACACATTAACAATGATATACAAAATATGTTAATTCAGTGAGACAAAAATGGCAGTATTAATAATAATAACGATTAAGCTGTAATATAACACAAACCCATTTTGCATATTTTTTTAAACAGTGATAATCACAATCATTAAGCCAATTTAAGACACAGTCTAAGAAAAATGGTAAAGACAAAAATTAAGACTTCAGATAAGATACATTATGAAACATATTGACTGAACTGCCTACATGATAAGCAATTGCTCCTTTATTACATATATGATGTTATATTATAAATCTTTTGATTTAAATGCAGGTACAGCGGAGTTAAAAAAAAGTCTCACCAATAATAGGTCCTAATAAGAATGATTTATAAGTTAAGTAGGCAGAAGGTTATTTCTAATCAATTAAAGCCATTACTTTGAAGTTTTAACAAAAAGGCACCAGTCCATTAAGTAGCATACGATGCTATGACCATCTAAATTTAGTATATATGTTACATATTTTTTGTTTTATTATTTAAGGATGACTTTGATCCCACAACAACATAGCAAATGGAAAAAAAAGTTATCATTTATTTCTGTTCAAAGTCTTTACAAAGCCAGAAATCCATTAGAGAAGGGTAAAAGATCTGCATGTGGCTTTGGAGGGTTGCTTAGCTCCTATAGAAAGTAGGCAGTTCATGTTTCAGCTAGTTAGCCAGTATGCTATAGTGCAGTAAATGACTTACTAAAAAAAAAAAATTAAAAATAAAAAAGGTTCTAAAATATACTTAAATCTGCTGACTTACCCCATATACATTTTACAACTGATTGAATGGTTTTAAATTTATAGAAACAAAAAGCACATGCATTATTTTACATGCCTTGCTAACCAATCTGAAACTGCATTAAAGTAAGTTTGGAAAAGTTCAAAGCAAAGAAATAATAAATTAACCAACAACAATTTGTATGTAAAAAAATCCTACTGCATTATTTAGACATACAGATATTTCTGATGGTTTATGTTCTAGACATGCAGTATGAGCCGTCTGGATTCAAATCTCACCTGCACAGAGCCGAAGCATCAGCTTTCACTCACCTGGGCCAGATACAGACAAGAAACGAGACAAAGCAGGAGAGATGGGAAAGGTATTACCCCCTCCCCCCCCCCCCACACACACACACACAGTTTATCACTTACGCTTTAGCTAGTCCTAACCTGGTCTGATAGCATCCACCCAGAGTCAACACCAAAAACAATCGGAGCAAAATGAATACTGGCTCAATATGAGATCTGGTTGAACGTTGAACAACAGCACCAGCCTCGCAGGAAAGAATTCAGTAAAAGAGGCAGAATGAAAGCGCAGGGTGCTGGACTGCTGATAAAAGAGGGGAGCAGGTTCATGTGGTTCCACCCACTCTAAAAAGCAGACAGTGCAACAGTTCTTTCTCTGTGTCTTAAAACAGCGACCAAGAAGTCAAGAAAGAGCGAGACAGGGGGGCTACACACGCACACATCAAAAATTAGAAAGGTCTGTTTAAATGGAACAAATAAAGAATTTGGCAAAACTAACAAATCTCAATCAAAAAAACTTTCCAAGTAAGCAGTTTGAGTCTGATGGGTTATAAGTTTAACGAAGATACCAGTGCAATTTATACTGAAATAAAAATAAATCAAAAAAATATATTTGGCAACTGATTTTACAAGACTTTGTGAGTCCAATACTCACATATTGTTTTTTTTTTTTTTTGTATACCTCCTATATAACCTGTGAATACGACGTTGATGCAAAAAAAAATTCTTGTGAAACACAAACTGATTATAAATATTTTGTACTATATGCAGGACGTTTATTGAAATGCCCACAACTAAATGTATGTTTTATAGAAAATCCAAATTTCAAAAAGTAATTAAAACATTGTAATGGAAATTAATTTGCAATCATCAGTGAACTGTGACTTTTCTAATTCCGAATTCATCACTGGAACCTAATTCCAGTGCATGTAGCCCTTATATTCATAAATAGTACTATAGTAAACTATTGAAGATGAGGCTGAGGTTTCAAATTCCAGCATTGCCAAACTGACACTCTTGTGCTTCTGAGCAAGGTCTTTAACCCTCAGCTGCTTGGATTGGATCATGTTGCTCTTTCTGCCGTTCACATTGACTACAGTGTCTGTAAAATGGTATAATCTTACAAGTAAATCCATGTTTAGAAGTTAAACAGCTATTTTATAAAACATCCCTTTAAGTTTGAACCACTTAAAAGAGTGTCTGCCGAACCCTACTGAATCAAAATGAGAAGCTTTCATTGAAATTAAGAGTTTTTAAAATGCATTAAGTTTTGTCTGTATAATAAAAGTGTCATTACACTCCTGTTTCCCAGCTCTATCATTAAAGAACACCTTCCTGCACAGAATTTACTTACACACACCCCCCAAAGTTGTAAACTCTGATTCAGCTTGTTCAAACGCATAGTTAACACTGTAGCAGTCACATGTCCTTAAATCGTAATTCTGTTCGATGTACATTCAACTGGACTTCATCTCCGAAAGTAAAATACAAAAGATAAAGAATTTTCCTTTTTATATACCTATTTGTTTGCAGTCTCTCGCTCGGTTTGGCTGTCTGTTAATTCTGTCTGTAGCGTTTGCAAAAGCCTAAATTTAAAGCACATACCATCTCACTTAACAAGCAAGAAATAGCCCACATTAACACATGCAAGACTAGTTTGTAGTCCGTCTCAGACAACCTCAGTGTCTGAACATGCATCTGCAATAGATGTGAACCAAATAAACCAGGAATGTAGTGTTAGGTAACGGTACTTTAAAAGTCACAGAGCTAATTGAAGCTGAAATTTAAAAATGGTGTTTAAATATAGTGTAATAAAGTACTGTAGAACAGTGCAGCACATATTTACATTATCTAACAGACACCTTAGTTTAAAAGTGATGTCTTCTCTCCAATATTTCATCAATTCAGTAAGTGACCTACAAAACCTAAAGAATACCAATCAGCTAAAAACCTGCAAGTTTCAAACATGGATTCATGGTAAATTCATGAAAACCTTTCCTAACAGAACAGGCTACTCAGGTGCTGCTCCAAGCCCTCATCTTATCCCGGCTCGACTATTGCAATGCTCTGCTTGCCGGTCTCCCAGCTTCCACAATCATGCCTCCACAGCCAGACTCATTTTCAACCAACCAAAGTGACCTTGCATCACTCCATTGGCTTCATGTAGCTGCTCACATTTAGTACAAGGTGGTAGTACTCACCGAGGCGCTAATTCTCACTTCATTTCATGCACCACTGCTAAATGGTGGAACGAACTTCCCAACAACATCCATGAGGCTGAATCGCTCAGCATTTCCAAGAAACTAATCAAAAAACACATCTTCCACAGACACTTGCTTTAAAATAAAAAACAAAATGAAAAGAGCCAGATAAAAGTCGCATTGAAGTGTCTGCTCCATGAGTATATGTAAATTGGCTGCACTAAATTGCCCCTATATGCAAGTGTGTGATTGCCCAGCGTTGGATTGGCGCTCTGTCCTGAGTGTATATGCCCAGCAACTGAGGCGTTCTCCCCTGGATGGGCATGGGGAACCCACATCGACCCTCGTAGAGGATTAAGCGGAAGATAAATGAATGAATATTACACTGCTATATAAATTATAATTATCATATTATATAATTTTTTTACTTAATATATTTCCTAATAGAATAGATTAGATGTAAAAAAAAAAAAAAAAAAAAAAAAAAAAAAAGGTATTTTCCAATTGCGGTCATTTTGCTGCTGAGAATATAAATTAGTTCATTGTAGGACTAATAAAGGAATATCTTATTTTATTATAATATTATGAAATAATTTATTATTAGCCTATACAGATACTAAAGTAAAGTAGTGTCCCAAAATAAGTGTCTAGCCTCAGTAACACGTTTGGTGAATTTTTAGTTGTAAAGTTATTTTGAGAGCTCTATAGTAGGTGTTGATGTTTGTGCCTCCAATATGCGAGTGGAATAGCTCTCCTGATATCATGATGTCATATTTGAAAGTTTATTTGGGGAGTAAATGACAGCTACTGACTTCTTAAGTGACTTGCCCTCAACAGTGACATAAATAAGTGCTCCCCAAGCCAGCATGTTTACCACATCTATCAAACAATTCCATTGAGCAGCTCGCAAATTGAACGGTTATTTATAAGGACTTAATTTAAAATATACCTGCCTAAAATATGATTTAGCATTTTCTTATTACTGTCAAGTATCAGGTGACAATAACACTTTCATGAGAAGAAATAATTAAGATACTTGCAAAGATATACTGGATTATGGAACCAAAATTGTGTAGCCACTAGTGTAGTATTGCTTTGCATCTAGTTTGTTCTTATTACTCTGTTAGATTTGAATAACAACTTTAATTTGTCATTAATCAGATTCATAACGCTCCTTATAGTAGAACGTTGTAGTAGAAATTATATTTCTGCGAACAAAACGTCCCGATACTATTTTTAAAAATGATTATTTCATCTTTTTGGAATATACTATGAGTATTCAATTCTAAGAACTGATAAATTGTTTTGAGGATTATTCCTATAATTTTAAAATAAAGAGCCAATTTATTTCAGTTATTAACTAAATCATTTACAGCAGATATCCTTATACAAAGTAATTGGTTCAAATAATTTATTTATATACCCCTTTCTATGAATCCAGAACTCATAACGCATTATAAGTGCATTCATAAAGCTTTATAAAGTATTCATAACAATTTATAAGGTTTGTCATAAGCCTTTGTTAATTTACATAGATGTTCCTAATCATGGTCATAAATTGTTATAACAAATGTGACACAGGGCTTTATAACACAAATTAACATAATGCATTATAATATGAACTTATTTAAACTTTTGATTATTAAGATGTTTCTTGAGAGGACCAAGACTGAGTGGACAGCCATTCACAGATTGTTTAGCGATCAAGTGTCAGTTGTTTACAATTGGTTGGGGGGGGGGGAGAACCAATATATATCTATATAGCTATATCCACTTAATGCATCCTTCAGAAATGCAATCCCATCAGTCCAACAGAAGTCCAGGTTTTACCCCGAACCTATTAGCATAAGTGATTGCATGCATTTTAATCAATAGCTAATGGTCAAACATGGGCAGCTCTAAGACTTAAATATGTTTAAGTTAATGTATTTATACATGCAGTTCAGGGTTTAAGTGCATTGCCCAATCTTTATCAGTTAGCATATAGCAGCATTTCAGTCATTTTCAAATATTCTCTGACCTGCAAGATAATTTAATAAGGACAAGATAGATAAATAATGTGGACTGAAATGAATTATGTTTTTATTATAGACAAAAAAGTTCCTACTGTTATGTATTTATATGCAAAGTGTAAGAGTGGACATGCTTGGACAGGTTTTACATACAATAGTAAAACCAGCAGACCTTTTACAATTTAAAAAGAAAAGGAATGCAGTCTCTCCATGTTGGCATGATAACGCAGTTAAATGTTTTGGAGAGATTGTATTTTGCAATTGCCTTTGAATAAAACTACTCAGCTTTACAGTTGCATTAAACATAAAAGGAAAGGAAGAAATTAAAGTCTTTATTTACTGTATACAGCATCAGTTACTTTACCACATGAGAAGAAAGGATTGCAAGGCTTTTTTGTTACATTGCAGACAAGACGCCAGTTTAAAATCTTTAATTTTACACCATGAAGATCCAAAAAGTATGAGATGTACTTTTGTTATGTGACAAAAGAAAAATTCAGTTACTATACTAGTTTTCTCTCCACTCAGAATGTTTCATATTATTTAACTTGGGTTAATTGAGACCGCGGGTGTCTGACCTTATACAAGTGAGGCTCATAAAACGTAGTTTAGCTTCATGTCTGATCTGGGTGCAATTACCATTAGGACTTTCTGTAAAGTTGCCTCTTTTATACACTTTCCAAACCACAGATCACACACCACTATGGAAAACATTTCTGCAATGTGGCCCTGTATAACCATCATCTTTTCACACACACACACACACACACACACACACACAAGGATGCTTGTAAAATGAATATGACAATCGCTATACATTATTATTTGCATATTTGTAATTTTTTGGTTCATATAGTGGGATCCTTGGACTTTAAAAATAAGGGGTCTGTAAAAGGTCTTGCAGTGTGATAGAACAGTTTATTGCTTGACAGAGCCATTTTTTGTCCACTGTGCTTACACACTGTGGAATTTAAACATCCCACACAATCACATACATGGCTCCCCGGTAGCAATTGGGGTTCGGTCTTTTGCCCAAGTGCTCTTCAGTCATAGTACTTAATGAGAGCAAAAATGAACCAGGGTAACTTTAGGTTGCAAGTATCAGTTCCTTAACCACAAGCCTACAAAAAACTTAATTAGATTTAATTAACATCACTTAGCAGATGTAGGGGAACAACATTTTTTTTAATAAAGGGTCCTAATTAAAAAATGTTTTAAAATTTCTGTTATAATGAATACTTAAAATGTTGAAGATTGTAACCAAGCATACATTCTATAAATTCATAAGAACATGTTGTATATACATATATCAATTTCATATACATAAAAAATATCCCAGTTCTACTTTGTGACTATATGTGTTATGCCAGACTTTGTAGGCACAGAATTAATCAGTTGATTTTAGGGGACTTCTTGTATTCCCACTTTTTCATTTAACATCTTAATTCTACAGAGTGGATCAGAGTTTCTCCACAATGCCAAAGATAAGCAGAGAGTCTGTAACACAGTACTTGCAGTTCAGACCTGACCAGTCGGTTCTCATCCTTCATGCCAAAGTCGCACAGAAGTCATATGGAAACGAGAAACGGTGAGTTCATCATTCAGTCAAAAAAAAAAAAAAAGAAAAATCTTCCATTTTCTACGATGATATAAGATGTAGTCGCAAACTATTAAATAGATGCTGATCTAATTTGATGTCTTTTAGTAACACTAATCCAATTAGGTCTTTGTAATCAGGCTTCCTCCAGACTGCTCTCTTACTAATGTATGTATGTATATAGTATGGTCTTTGCACATTTGTCATTGTTTTTCCAGACTGACAGATAGATACTTTATTGATCAGGATAAAAACAGAACAGCTCAGTAGCAGGTATATAACATTACACGGTTATGCATGCAGTTATAGAAAAAGAGAGATAAAATAGTAAAAATAAGAAAAAAGTAGTATATGCATATACGGTGGCTTAGTGGTTAGCACATTTGCCTCTTAGCGCCGGGGATCCCTGGTTCGACTCCTGATCTGGGTGGAGTTTCCACGTTCTCCCAGTGCGAGGGTTTTCTCCGGGTTCTCCGGTTTCCTCACACATTCCAAAAACATGGCTTTAAGGTAAATGGAATGCTAAATTGCCCTGTATAGTGTGTGTGTGGGGGGGGCTGTGTGAGTGAGTGTGTGATTTCAAATCCAGACCATCATTGGATAATAATTTTGTTGTTATTTTGTTCTCAACGCATTCCACCATCTACTAAATAAAAATTTTCAACTGAAATATTTTATTCATTGAGAACTAGGATTTAATTTAGTGTTCCCTTTTATATGTATAATAATATTTAAAAATATATCCACACACATTTTTTATATATATATATATATATATATATATAATAAAAAGAATATATTTTAGGTATAAAAAGAACTAATCTAAAATAAAATGTAATTGCATGTTTGTATATTTGGAACAGATTCTTCTGTCCACCGCCATGTGTGTATCTTTTTGGGGCAGGATGGAGTCTCAGACAGGAGCATCTTAAAGGTTTGTATAATATAATAACTATTTGTGTGTACGAACTGGGTCTGTCGAATCTTTCACTGTTTTACAAAAGCCCATGTTCCATTTTGCTAGCATATTCAAGTTAATATATTGTATATACAATTTAATATGAAACATGTTTTTTAAATCAATAAATGCAGTGTTGGAAAGAACATCTGATTTAACTTAAAATGTTTTTAACCACATTTGAATGATAAGCAAAATTTTCATTTATTCATCCTAACTAAGGTCATAGAGGGTGACGCTAAATTGCCCTGTAAAGTGTGAGTGAGTGTGTACCCAGCGATGGATTGGCGCCCTGTCCTGGGTGTATCTGCCCAGCACCTGAGACGTTCTCCCTTGGATGGGCATGGGGACCCCCCCCCCTTCCTTCGTGACCCCCATAAAGGAATAAGCGGAAGATAATGAATGAATGAATGAATAAATGAATGAATGTTACTGATGATTCTTTTTTTGCATTTGTAATTTATTGCGAATGTGTATGGTGGCTTAGTGGTTATCATGTTCACCTCTAAACGCTGGGGCTCCCTGTGTCTGTGTGGGTTTCCTCAAGTTCTCAAGTTTCCTCCCACAGTCCAAAAACAAGAATTCAATGTAAATTGGCTGCTCTAAATTGCCCCTACAGTCTGTCCCAGCGATAGATTGGCGCACGAGAGGGTCCGCGAAAGAATTCACACAGCTATTTGAAGATCTGAGCTACAAGACTGAGTACTTTATCATGAATGTAGCCTATAAGAAAGCTATAATTACAGGTGCTGGTCATAAAATAAGAGTATCATAATTTATTTAATTTATTAAATGTATTAATTTATTAAAGCAAATTTAGTTCAGCAATTCCATTCAAAAAGTGAAACTTGTATATTATATTCCTTTATTACACACAGACTGATATACACTACTCAAAAAAATAAAGGGAACACTCAAATAACACATCCTAGATCTGGATGAATGAAATATTCTCATTTATTACTTTGTTCTGTACAAAGTTGAAAGTGCAAACAACAAAATCACACAAAAGTCATCAATGGAAATCTAATTTATTAACCAATGCAGGCCTTGATTTGGAGTCACACCCAAAATTAAAGTGGAAAAACACACTACAGACTGATCCATCTTTGATGTAATGTCCTAAAAACAAGTCAAAATACAGCTCAGTATTAAGTGTGGCCTCCACGTGCCTTTATGAACTCTCTACAAGCCAGGGCATGCTTCTAATGAGGTGGCGGATGTTCTCCTGAGGGATCTTCTCCCAGACCTAGACTAAAGCATCTGACAACTCCTGGACAGGCTGTGCTGCAATGTGACATTGGTGGATGGAGCGAGATCTTCAGATTCAGAACAGATGTTCCAGATGTGCTCAATCAGATTCAGGTCTGGGGAACGGGTGGGCCAGTCCATAGCTTCAATGCCTTCATCTTGCAGGAACTGCTGACACACTCCAGCCAC
>JAOUQT010081808.1:0-10028 GCA_025769995.1 Xyliphius kryptos
CTTTATAGGGGGGTCTTGCTAAGTGCCTCTCATTTCTACCTGTTGTCTGTTTCATTCGCACAACAGCAAGTGAAACTAATTCACAATCAGTGTTGCACACTAACTGGACAGCTTGATTTCACACAAGTGTGAGTTACATTGTGGTGTTAGTGTTCCCGCTATTCTTTTGAGCAGCGTATATTAATATAGTAATAGCGTGTGGTAGCTCAGTGGTCAGGGTGCTGGGCTATCAGAAAGTCCCAGATCTGCTGAAGTTGGTCCTTGAGCAAGACCCTTAACCCTCAGTGCTCCGGGGGAGGGGGGGCCGTATGGCAAACTCTGTTCTGACCGAGACAGAGATGGAATACTTATAAGTGGCTTTAGATACAAGAGTCTGCTGTATGACCAAATGAACACTAGAAATGCTTCTGAAATGAATGTTTTAACTCAATAATAATAACAATAGTTATAGAACTGACTGAGGTAATGGAGTGACCAGTCCAATCCCTCTGACCTAAATCCCATAGAGAACAAACCGAAAGGCCTTGCTTCATACTGTAACAATACAAAGTACCTTCCCCCAAAATGTTTCCAGGAAGTATACAGTTCTCCAAAATATACAGCTAGAAGCTTGAGTTTTTTAGAACCAAGACAAAGGGAACAAAGGACGACTGACACTGAATGAAACACACAAACTGAATAATGGTTGTCCATTGTGTTACAAAACCTACTGTCTTTCTGTAACGGTTTCCATTTTGTGTTCGTACCTGGGCCTTTTCCGTATTCTGAGTGCAGGTATCCCGCAGTCTCTGCATTTTGCCTTTGAACTGGGTCGCCTCCCAGTTGATGGTCTTGATCCGCTCCACGATTTCCTCTCGTTTTTCGTGGATTTTGTCGTATTGCCTTGACACAAATAAATCACTGCTCACAACAACAGTCTGACATTTGAAAAACCAGCCCCCCTGCAGGGAGGGTAACTGCAGTGACATTTGAATTTGATACATTTCCAGCCACCTCCTGTTCTTACCCCAGGATGCTCTGAACATGCTGGTCCTTCAGCTCCTTCTTTTTCTGACGCCGGATATGCTGCTTGGACTCTTTGTCTAATCTCATGGCGAGCGCTCGCTTCAGCTGGCCCTCCTCGTTGCACAAGGCCTTTAACTCCTTCTGCAGCGACTCGGACAGCGCCACCAGACTCTGGGCCTAAATCACACGACGCAGATTATTGGACAGCTGAATGGAAACGTTCAGGGTGGCCCATGAAGAAGCAGCCCGAATCGTATAGCTGGACATATGAGGCGGGCTGCTTCTTTGTGGCCCACTCTGTTTAATAGTCATTCGGTCCATTTAATCACAAACTCACAGACTGATTTATCAAAACACAGGAAGTTTTTAAGATGTTTTTGAAACCCAACCCACAGACAGGATGTTTGCAGCATTACCTCTTCCTTCTGCCGGTTCGTCTTGCCCATGCTGGCCTGCAGGTCGTGCAGCTGCTTGAGGATCACTTGTATCTCGGCCTCCCCCTGACTCGCAGACTGCACTTTGATCTGCAGTTCCACCAGCCTCTCGTCAGACAGCTCCTGTGGGGACACACGGTTTCAAACTCGCCGGGTCCTGCAGAACGCATTAATACCCAGTATCACTTAAAAAAAACAATATTACGACCTTGGCGTTTTTGATGTTCTTTATGTTCTCCTTCATCTTCTCCATTTCGTTCTTCAGCTCCTCGGGAGACTCGACGATCTGAGACTTGAGTTTGCAAATCTCGTCTTTCTGAGTGGCCACTTCCAGCTTCCTCTGGCTCTGCAGCGGGAGAACGGCACACACGCTAAATAAACAGAATACTTTAACCCAGGGGTTCTCAACTGGTCTCAGCCCAAAACCCAGGTTTTCTCAGGGGCATGAAGTCACGACCCACTTTTATAGAATACAAACCCAATGAAATTAGGTTACTTATTTCAATCAATGTAAATCCAGTTAATGCATTCTAGAGAAATAAAACCAAGAAGTCTGATATATACAGTATTTTATATTCTTTTATAAAAAAAATGAATACAAAAGTGTAATTTACAGGGTCATGCAGAATCTTAACTGTTTTTGATTCAAATTAATAACTTTTTGACATTTTCAATCTGGATTTTGGTTGTTTTTCACCATGAAAAAACTTAATCGCGGACAGCTATTCCCATACATTTGGTCGATCTTAATGCAGCTCATGTTTTTCAATTATTTGCTCTTTTTTTTTGATGGGCTGCTGAATCAGAAAACTGTTTCCATGATGGAGCTAAACGTAAAGCGTTAACTTCACTTTAACTCCGGCAGGGAAACTAAATGGGGGCAATGAGACTTGTCCAGGTCATGTGATCACACAAATCCTAAGCAACCAGCAAAAATGGGAGTCATCGCAGATATCTGGTGTCAACAAATACCGAGCTTCCGCTTTTTTTTTTTTTTTTTACAAGCAGTCTGTGGCTCACTAAGAGCCGCTGCTTTAACCTGCCCTCATTCTAGTTCCTATACTGCAACACCTAATGCCCCGGTTTAGCCTCTTTAGAAGTAAACCACAATTTTGGACCCTCAAACCTCATAGTGGTTAACATATCCTGCACCTTTACAGATTAACCAGTAGCTGAGGTTACTTGGTAAAACCAAGTTTTAGTAACTGGAACGGTTCTCATGAACAGTGAACCACCTCAATATTTAGATTTTTAAACACGAGTCATTTTCTCATGATTTAAAATAAGATATGCTTATATTTGGCGCACAATGGGAAATTCACATTCTCAGCAGCAAAATTAAAGTAATTTTGAACGTTATAAATATAAAACAGGAAAAGAAATCAGTATATACAAGAAAATTTCACAATTATGTACATACCATAATGTAGAAGGAAAGAAAGAATTGCAAATATGACTCAACATATTGCGCAGCAACAATGTATTGCACGTAAAGATTATTGTACAAGTGTTTTATGTCAGTTTGGCAGGGGGGGGGGGTCTTCGGGAGACGCCTTTGCACCCCAAACAACCTTAATCACAGCAGATAAGGTCTGTTCTATCCTCTTATTAATGAAGTGCAGCAGAGTTGTCTGACCAGTCCAGTTTTGTGTTGGTACTTGACCACGTCCATTTCCTGGATCTCCATTTATCTTTGAGGTCATGTGTTTATAAATCATCTCCTACACATTCAGTTTTATTTCTTAAACTGTAAACAAAGTTTAACATCATATTATATTTCATAAAATGAGTAATTTCAGTCCTTTAATCTGATTGGCTGTACCATTTGTCATTAACACACCTCTGAACGCTTTAGATTCATATCAATGTGTGATATACAATTAATTAAAAAAGATAAATGAGTGCAAAATGTTTTTCTGTAATTTGGCCACCAGATAGCAGTATTGTAATGTTAGCGAAATGGTTATCCTGTTACTCAGTGAACGGTATTCACTTTAAAAACCGGACTAGATTACGTCACGGAAGACCAGATTATTAACGATCTTGCGTTCAATAAATACATTTATGATTATAATTATTTATTATTAAAGTGTGTTTGTAAACATTTTATTAAAGCAATAAGACACTCGAGGCTGTGCGTTATTGTGAATAAATCACAGGAAAAAGGTGTAACTGTACTCTGCTACGCGTCGTGCCCAACACCTCTTCACCGTGATTTATTCACAATATTGCCACGCCCTCTCGCAGAGTATTGCTTTTATAAGAACATACAAATCCCATTCAAAAGCCATACGTACCAGTTTCTGAGTTTGTTCTGCGATTTTAGCTTTGTTCTCAGCCACCTGTTCATTCAGAGCATTCTGTGAAACAGAACGCAGGTTTTTACAACTCACAGACGTCACGATGCGAAAGAAAAAGATTGTCATGTAAAAGATCGGATGAACTCACCACTTCCAGAGACACCTGATTCAAGGCGTTTTTGACTTCGTTGAGTGCCGTGGCCAGTTCTTTAGCCTCGGCTTGTTGCTCTGGTGGGATGGTCCTTAAAGAGGAGTCACAAGCATTAAGCATGGCTTTATAACTTAAAGATAACGGACATGTATAGAATAATGATTGAGTATAAGATTGTAAAGGCCTTTAGAATCAAAATGAGCTATAGCTTCAGACCACACCGTTTGGGTTATTATGTATGTGCATGTGTGTATATGTTTATATATATGTATACATTTGTATGTATGTTTTGAAAACTAAAATTAATCTCATTCATTTATTAATTTATAAAAGCAGCACCTACATCAGTTTCTCAATCTTCTTCTCCGCTTCTTTAATCCCCCTCGTGCATGACTGAAGTTTGTCCATGTCTGCTCGCTGGAATAAGACGAATGCAAATGCTCACATAAGATCTCATGCACGTTAATGGCGGTCACATCCCACATAATGTCTCACAGATGCAGTGAGGGGGGCATGGTGGTGGCAATGCAGATGCACCGTTCCTGAATATTGCAATCACGATGAGCAGCGGACAACCACGATTACCTGACGAACCTAAAGGTTCAAACATAAAAACTGCTCTTTGGTTGCCTGGCAACAATGGAACATGCTACCATGCAAATTTTGTTGTTCAAATCTTACCCTACAGCAGAATGACCTAAAGGCACCTTGTATAAAACGTGTAGTTCTGGTCCTTAAATCTGATTGGCTGAGCCGTTTGTCCAGCCGTGGTATTATGGACAATGACACCCACATCTGAGTGTCACATTCGTATCAATGCGTGATGTACAATACATGACTTTAAATCATAAAATACAGATTAATATAAACAGTGAGCCGATTCCCATGTTCTGTAAGTTGGCCAGTAGATGGCAGTATTCGATTCTTAAAGAAACCGGAATCCTGCTACTCAATGATCAGCGTTCACGATAAAAAAGGTATAATCTATTTTTTTTATTTAGAGTGTGTTTATAAGGATTTCAAGTTTGCAGATAATTGTGAATAAATCACAGAAAAGAGGTGACGCTGTACTCCGCTACAAGTCAGGAATAAGAACACCTCTTTCCTGTCATTTATTCACAATAATGCCACCCTCTTATACCTTCTTGCTTTAATACAAGAATTTAAACAACAACTCAAAACAAAGCGTACAAATCCCTGCTGATGTCCTGTAACAAATTCCAGCCTCTCCTTCCTGAAGTTCAAGAAGTTTTGGATCCCACTCAAAATGTAGATCGTTCTTTTCGGCTCTGGAACAAAGACAGCGGAGCGGACATGTTAATAAATCTTTAGGGACAATGGATGTAAAAACAGTGTAATAGGCTGCAGATGTAAATCACTTTTTTTAATAATAGACGTGTTAATCAATAAGGAACCTGAAATGTATATGTATCGGATGTGAATACAGTCCTAGGTGGCACAGTGGTGCAGCGGTTAATGCGTCCGAGTCACGGCAGAAAGGGAGTCATTGGGACAAACGGGTTCTTTTTGAGAGAAGTCTTCATGTCCTCCCTGTGCCTATGTGGAGGTGTGCTCCAGTGTCTCAAGTCCCCCCTCCCCCCAACATCCAAAAACATGTCATTGGGTAATTTAGAAGAGCTTAACTGTCAAATTTATTAGGAGGCTACACATCTGTATATTCGCTGCACTCTGATAACTGTGTAAATTAAACTCACTCGGATTCAGGAGATCATTCAGTGAAAAGTCGTACACGTGGCACAGGGGTAAAAACTGGCTCCTAAGTAAAGGAGGAGAAAAGGTCAAGTTGATTATTCTGTATTTATATATCTTTTTAAGTTATAGAACTTGTCCCTAAACCCACTTACATGCATTGGTAAAGACTCAGGATGGGCGTGGTCAATTCATGCAACATGGAGTACTGGATGTTTTCAGACATAGGAGCCTGTTGGAGACACACAAAATTAATCTTAGGGCCCATGAAACATTAACCTGCACGTTTCCTCACAACCCTAATTTCTAGCAGTCTGTAGTTGTTCATCTGTATGGGAGGGTGGAGGTTAAAACAAACAATGGGAGTAGAAAGATAAACCTAATATGTGGACAGTGAACTACAGCATGAGTATAAAACCGAGGAATTAATCACAGGGCATATTTATAGTGTATCCTGTAGATTGGAATTTTCATACTGTACTATACATTGACTAATGGTCTGTATACTCACCAGATAATGACACTCCGGCCTGAAGCGATAGAGAAGCTGCAACACTCTCATGTAGACTCGCTGAATAACATCCGGCTGCGAAAGAAAAGTGAGTAGATTATCAGTGGAACTGGAATAACGGAGAATAAGTAGGGGGCGGCACGGTGACTTAGTGGTTAGCACGTTCACCTCTCAGGGCTGGGGGTTCCCGGTTTGAATCCCGATGTGGGTGCAGTTTCCATGTCCTCCCCTTGTGCCCGTGGGTTTCCTCCCACAGCCAAAAATCATAGATTCCAGGTACATTGAATGCTCTAAATTGCCCTGTATAGTGTTTGGCTGTGTGAGTGAGTGTGTGTGTGTGTGTGCCCAGCGATGGATTGGCGCCTTGCCCTTGCTACAGAGATTTTCTCCTCTGAATGGGCATGGGGAACCCCACCCCCGACCCTCGTAGAGAAATAAGCGGAAGATAATGAATGAATAAATATAAATAGTGAGCCAATTATTGAAATAGTGTTCTAAAATTTGGCAACTAGATGGCAGTATTTGATAGAGAAACCAGACACCTGTTGCTCAGTGATCAGAGTTCACTTTAAAAACCGATTAGATTACATTAATTTACCCTTGTTTTTTTTATTATAGTGTGTTTGTAATCATTTTATTGAAGCAATAAGGCACAAGAAGGCGTGGCATTATTGTGAATACACCACGGGAAAGAGGTGTTATTAGGCACGATGTGCAAGCGGAATACAGTTACATGTCTTCCTGTGGTTTATTTACAATAATGCACAACCTCGAGTACCTCATTGCTTCTATTAAAAAAAAAAAAAAACACCAATAAACTTGTCTTCTGCGATGCAATGCTGTCCATTTTTTTTTTAAATAAACCCTGATGCAAGTAAAAGATTTTCGTTTTTTTTTAACCAAATACTGTCATCTATCAGTTTCAAAAGGCATTTTAATGCCACAATCTCATAACCGAACATTATTACTTCCTAAGTAAAGAAACTCTTAAGTTCAAAATAAAAACAACTCACCTTTGTGTTTGGCGTGATGTCACTTCTTGCAAAGTGTTTGGCCTCCTGCCCCGCCAGGACATCCGTACGAAAAAACTGCACAATGATGTCGACTTTGTAGACTGGAAAAGTGTTTTCCATTTTGGCTCCTGAAATAAAAACAGGACCAGATTTATAAAACCATCAGTTACAGTTCCATTTGATTTTTAGTGATAAAGTGATACAACTTTATAAGATAACCTCTTCCCCATTGTGGTACAATAAAGGATCTTATATAAAAAAGAGAGGTTGGTAGCACAGTGGTTAGAGTGTTTGGCAAACAATCTAAAGGTTGTGTTTTCAAATCCCAGGTCTACTGAGCAAGTGGGCTCCTGAGCAAGACCCTTAACCCTTATTGCTCCAGGAATTCTCCATGTGCTGACTTCAAATATTAAGTGGGATACTTTGGATAAAAGCATCTGCTAAATGACCAAAAAAAAAAAAAAAAAAACAGACCCATTTTCTCCACTGTTCTTACACACAGAGGAATTTGTCCTCCACATTTGGGCCCAGTTGTTTTCCTGGGTTTAAGGAACTACCTGGTTCGATTCTCGGTCCCACAAAGTACTCAAGTGCCCTTGAGCAAGACAGCTAAACCCAATTTCTCCCATGTGCTGTGAATAAATCACGGTAAAGAGGTGTTATTAGGCACAACGCGCAAGCGTCACAATAATGCACAACCACGAGTGCCTTATTGCTTTTACAAAACGGCTACCAATGCACAAGAATACAAAAAAAAGGTAAGTTTAATTCATAAATGCGTTGATAAAGCCAAATCGCTCATAAATACACCTTCTGCGACATAATCCAGTCCCTTTTTTTTTTTAATGAACCCTGATGCAAGTAAAAGGTTTTCGGTTTCCTAACAATCCCATACTGCCATCTAGTGGCCAAATCACAACAATCATCTTATGAAAAACGTTGGAAAAACGGTTTATTTTATATAACGCATTGATAGGACTGTGAAGTGCTCAGAGGTGTGGCTTATTGTGAATAATGCTACAGCTTGACAAGCGGCTCAGTCAATCAGATTTAAGAACTGGAACTATCCGTTTATTAAACTGATTTAATGTCCAAACTATAACTACGAAAGTACAGTCAACAAGCTAATTACGAACAAAAAGCAAAAGTTGGCCACAATATGCATATTAGATGATGAAAAAAATAACTGTATAGAATATGTATCGTTGGTTGTGTTGTCAGTTAGCTTAGCATAAACACATTCGATACATTAACCTTAAAATCAGATCTAAATACGAATAAAACGTTACCATCCCGCTCGCAGCTCTGCTCGGCCATAGTAACCTTAAAATAACCGAAAACACAGACCCTACACGTCTTTATTGTACAAACATTTATTTAAAAACACTTTGTTTACCTGCAAAAACGGCCGCTCAGCTCCGCACAATTTTAAAAGTTCCGCGCCTCCTTCGTCACTTCCGCCGACGGTGTGACCTCACCAGAGACGCGCGTCTACTGACATCTAGTGTTCGTTTAGTTCAGTGGATCTTAAACTTTTCAGACCAAGTATCCATCATCAAAGCAACACGTCCAAGGACCAGCTTTGTTTTTCGTCACAGAATGACGTATGGCAAACATGAATTAAGTGTGAGGGTATAATTATATAAATCATTCTACGTAATTTTTATAAATCTGCATTGTTAAATGTATAGTTAAGAGAATGTTATAGAGCGGAACTGCTATTCTGTGTTCCTTTATTCAAGTTTGTGATCTTTAAATAGACATTTTGGCATATTTTTCCACTTATTTTTAAGTTTACTTATGTTTTAAACCTAATATACACAGATTGTGGGGATTTATTTTCGTGTCACACTGAATATAATAATTAATGATCCTTTGTAAACTTATGGGGGGTGAAAGGTGGCTTTGAGCTTGCGCAGTTTATGTGCATGTGAGTGCAAGAGTCTCCAAAAGTCAGATAAAAGTTGCTAGTTGCTTATTAAACAGTAATGGCACCAGCAACAGTAATGTTTCCGGTTTTCCCGACAAGCAAACACTGCGACCTAGTGGGCGAATGACAGAAGGCAGTTCATAAAATGCATCAGGAAAAATAATGTGTTCTATAACCATACCGTTATATGGCGTTCCACAGTTTAAGAACCACTGGTTTAGCTCAATATCACAATCTACTTATTATATTAAATTAGCGGAACCATGTGAGTGTGTGGGGCCGCACAGTGGCTGAGTGTTTAGCACGTTTTCCTCTCAGCGCTGGGGAGTCCTGGTTCAAATCCCAATCTGGGTGGAGCTTCTATGTTCTCCCCGTGTCCGTGTGGGCTTTCCACAGTCCAAAAACATAGATTTAAGGTGAATCCGCCCCTCTAAATAGCCCTCATAGTCTGTGTCCCCCAAACCCGGTAAAGTGTGAGGGTTGTGTCAGGAAGGGCATCAGGAGTAAAACACTTTGCCAAGTGTAATATGCGAATGTGACGGCCCCGGTATAATGTAGCATAAAACGCCAATAGATGAAGGAGAAGATTTTTATGTGACATAAACACGTAGAAAAGACCCCTAAATTTAAAATTCAAGGGAATTTTTTACAGCATTTAATTAACTAAATTAACTAAAACATCACCATCATATAAACCGTGAGATTGTAAAGCCTGTTTCAACATGTTGTGGACAAGAGTTCCCAGGAACAAGAAGCAACGCCTAAAAACGCTGCATAACACATGTGAAGTCATATTATTATATAATTCTGTTATAATCTCCATTGACATGGTTGTTTTACTGGGCAAAAGTATTAAGACACATCTCCTAATCACTGAATTCAGGTGCTACATTAAGTCCTATTGACACAGCAGTACAAATCAAGCACCAATACATACATTTTATACTACTGAATGCCTTCCAACAATGTAAGAA